>CACVBM020001237.1:0-159955 GCA_902728155.2 Microthlaspi erraticum | reverse complement strand
CCAGTTTCTAGATCTGGAAGCGTGTTGTAGAGTTCACACGTTTTCAAACTTTGTAGAGGATGAAAAGCTTATGTAATGTTTACTTCTTCCAATCAGAAGGAATCCACATAATCAATTGCTTTCTTATGTTTTTAGGCTCTTATTTTTACATGTGTTTTCTCTGATTTCTTAATTGTTAAATCAACCCAAATATATCTATCAATAAGATGTTTCTTTAGTATATATATAAGAAAATGTAAAGAGTCTCTAATGATGATGAAATAGTGAGAAGATCATGTTGGTTTTAGTTAGGTTATTTATTAATCTTGAGGAATTTTGTCAACACTGATAAATTCAAGATCTTTTTAAAAGAAGTTGGTTCACGCCTTGCGTTTTTACTCAAGTCAAGCTTTAATAATCGAAGAGCTATTAAAGTCAAGTTTGAGATCTTTAGTTCTACTAACATCGATCAAGACATGGAAGTAAAGATCACGGAGCCTTTCACTTTCACTCTAGCTGATCGACTACGAGGGTAAATTAGGAGGTTGCAATTCTGAATTTAATTAAGCATAACTTTTTTTGATGTGAGGGTTTTAATTAGAGGGTTTTGAAGCGTTTAGTTTATTGGTGTGTTTACACATTTCCAAACTATGTACTGTATGTACGTAGAGGATGATGTTAAGTGTTTAGTTATTCCAAACAAAACTAATTAATTACGCTAAACTCGGCTTAATGGGGGACCTACAATTTAGTGCGTAGGATAAGGCCTTAACAAAGCCCATTTTATGGAGTTTGATTGAAGCGTAAGATAGGGTTTACTTTAACTTGAAAGAGACGCCTACATTGGTCACAATCAATCAAGGGTTTTAGTCCATCGCCATGAAAAAACAGAAGCAGTGCATCTCCGGCAATAACTCAACCGTTTGCGGATCCAATGAAAGTTCCTTTGATCTGATCCCTGTCGATCTGTTCATTAATAATATCTTGTCCAGATTGCCTGTGAAGTCTTTGGCTCAATGTCGTTGCGTATCGAAGCTCTGGTCCTCGATAGTTCGCCGTCCTAATTACCACCTGTTGTTCCCGATCAAGTCTCCGGCTACACCGAAACCGAGGCTCCTTTACGCCTTGGAAAAAGAAACAAAGTTGCTCTTCTTCTCTTCACCTCAACCTCCAAAACCATCAGTACGATATCTTCCGCCCACACGTCACACGAGTTTCTCCTCAGAATATTGCTATGAAGTTAAAACATATCCCCCAGTCAACGGACTGGTCTGTAGTCAACATATCGGAAACAAGTGTTTATGGGCTGTGATTTCAAATCCCATCACAGGAGAGTTCGTAACCACACCCAAAGTGACATCAAAATGGCCTTTATCAAAGGAGAGGATTCATTTTGGTTATGATCCAATCGGAAAACAGTTCAAGGTATTGCTTAGCACTTGGTTTCTTGGCTCACACGTCAGTCAAGTTCTTACACTAGGGACTGGAAATCTTTCTTGGAGAAATATCGAATGTTTCATACTTCATCATTATTATTACAAAGGCGAAGACGAGGGAATATGCATCAATGGGGTTTTGTATTATCAAGTAATCATTGACAAAAAACGTTCGATCCTTTGCTTTGACGTTAGGTCTGAGGAATTCAGTTTTATTAACCTTGATCAGGTGAATCAGGTGATCAAGGCAACAACTATCTGGGAACGTCCTTTGATTCTGATAGACCACAAGGGTAAGTTAGGTGCTATTGACTCTGATTTGTCTAATTTGTCAAATGTGTGGGTTTTAGAGAATGCAGAAGAACATAAATGGTTCAATATGCACCAAATACAACGTCCAAACATCATGAAACCACCCTTCTTTTCTGCTGCAATGATTGGTAGTGGCCAACTTGTGTTTTACCTAACAATTAAACCACGTCGTCCTTTCAACATTTTCTACTACAATCTCGAGAGTAAAATTATGACGCCCGTTCAAGTTCCAGAAATTGATCCTGTTGATTTCAGAAAAGTTCGCACATTTCCAAACTTTGTAAAGGATGTGAAATTAATGTAAGTGTTTGGTTTTCCAAACATAACTAATTCCCCTTGTTTGGTTTTATTATTTGTTTTTTTTTTGTTTTTGTTTTTTTTTTGTCTTTTGATGATTGGTTTCTTTGAAGTTAATATTTCCCATTGTTTCTTTGGATATGAAACTATGATTCTAGTAGTGATTTCTTTCCGATATAATACTACTAACCAAATACTCTTGACATACAAATTGATTTTATGGATACAATTGGGAAATCATAAACTGGAAACTGCATCTCTCAAACGCTTGACTCCAAATAATATAAGCCACAAAATTTGAATCACTAAGACTGAACAATAAGAGTTTTCTCTGCTAATATCTCTACAACATTATCAGCCTCATGTCAAGTTTGATAGAAGAAGTTAGGCTGCTTCTCTGACTTCGACGAGCCTTCTACAACCCACTTCTTTGTTACATTTCTTGATTCGAAAGTCGCAGCCTTGTTTTCAATCCCCTAGTAAACTTTACAACCATTCAGGAAGAGGATGATTCTCAGCAAGTTTGATTAGCTCCATTAGACTCTGAAATCATTACTAAATCATTCGGAAGAGGATGATTCTCTGCAATGTATGTATTTCTCTGTTTAGTAATGATTTCAGCTTTGAAGTTACTAATTCTCTTTTTAATTAGAGATTGTTATAATATGAGTACCAAAGGCTGGTTCAAGATTTTCCAAAAGTTCATACACAAGTGAGTGGTGTTAGATATGCGTTTAAAATTGATTTTAAGTCAGTTCCTCAAAGTTGATTAACCATGAAAATAAAATACATACAATTTAGGATGTAGGTATTGGGCCTCAACAAAGCCTTTTCTATGATTGTTCGATTTTAATAATACCGATTTTTTTTACCTCTCTACCCGCCGCAGTGGCAACAAGATGGACTTTAAGTTTTCATCAAACTGAATTGTGTTAGTTATATTACTTAGGCCAAAACACAAAGTATATGGCCTAACAAGATTATTAGAGAACTTAGACATCAAAACAAATTCCAACACCAATTACATAATATTCTATTTGTAATTAGCGTTGTCTCTAAAAAGAACACTAGCTCATCATTTCATAACATGACAAATATTTAAACTGAAGTACACCTGATTTGCACTAGTATGAAAATGCAATTACAAGTCGTTGATTTATCATCTTCTATAAAGTTAAGCTTTTGAAACCTAACATCTAAACAAATATGTAAGCCTAAGAACAAGTTGTTTTAGGATATTCCATCTACAAATATCTTTGCATTTTCTAATTTGTAAAGCTTTCACATAAATGATCAGGTGTTTTATCTTCTGGGATTAATGTAATTCAAATTCAAGCAGTTATTTTGTGGTGGTCTATATATGACTAATGTATATTGCACCATTTTTAAGATCAAGAAGTAATCTAAGCTTCTAAGACGACATATAATATGATATATGTGATATGTAATAAATTATGGTTTTGTAGTGAATTCGAGAGACAGATCAAGATCTTGAGGCTGAGGGGCATAGTAGGATAACAGATCTACTTCACTTCGAAGGACATGAGGAGCCGTGGTGGAGACGGTGATCGGGAACAATAGGTCGTAATTTGGATGGCGAATTATCGACGACCAAACCTTCGATACGCAACGACTTAGCGCCACGGACTTCACCGACCATCTTGGGAATATATTATGAATGACCAGATGAACAGGGATCAGTCCAAAGTGATCTTCTACTACGTCATCGTCGGAGACTTGCTGCGTCTGTTTTGTTATGGCGATGGACTAAAACCCTTTTGAAGTAAGTAAGAGCTTCAGGGAAAAACTTGTTATTGCCATTGATCGACGGCAATTGCTTTATATACACGTTCACAAGATACGCGATAGATTTCGTAACTCCAAAACAAACATGGAAATTGATTAACTAGTTCTGTTTGTGAAGATCAAATTGCCTTATCTCGCACTAACCTGATCTTCACAACTCCTAAACACACAA
The DNA here is from genome assembly GCA_902728155.2 of Microthlaspi erraticum. Lineage (NCBI taxonomy): Eukaryota > Viridiplantae > Streptophyta > Magnoliopsida > Brassicales > Brassicaceae > Microthlaspi > Microthlaspi erraticum. Next base: position 155,953 of record CACVBM020001237.1, on the reverse strand, counting down.
GGAACTTAGGGAAAATCTTATAGATACTTCTTATTTCTTAAACCTGGATTGTGACCAAAGTAGGTTACTCTTTCTTTTAATAAAGTATAAACCCTATCTTATGCTTCAACCACACTCCTAAGTTGGGCTCTGTTAGGGCCCACTACCTCTACTGAGTAATGGTTTTTTGAATGATATGAAACTATGGTTTTAGTATTGTAGGGACAACTGTTTACTACTAACCTGAAGATCTTGACATACAACTGAGTTTATAGATTACAACTGGCAAGTCAGAAACTGGAAACTGCATCCCTCAAACTCTCGACACCAATAATATAAGCCAAAAATTTGAATCACTAAGACCGAACAAATACATTTTTCTCTGCTACAACAACACTATTATTACCTCATTTCTAGTCCAGTTTTGATAGAAGAAGTTAGGCTGCTTCTGTGACTTCGACGAGCCTTCCACGAACCCACTTCTTGGTTACATTTCCTGATTCCAAAGACTCAGCCTTTTCTTCATTCCCGTAGTTAACTTTAGAACCATTCGGAAGAGGTTGATGATGATTCTCAGCAAGTTTCATAGCTCCATTACACTCTGCTGCTGGATTGACTCTTGTTCCGTTTGGTTGTGGACCCATCCCGAGTTTGATATCTTCTATGTTGAGTGTCGGCAAATCGCTAGATCTCATGTTCAAGTGAAGAAGACTCTCTCCGTTGATAGGGAACGTGTGTGTTCCGTTAATCTCTCCTTCTTGTTCTTGATAGTTTGTGTATTCCTCGGTCTCGGATTCACAGTCTTCCTCCAGGAGACTATTATTAGGCTCATCATCATCTGAAGATGCTATCTGCCTCATCTCTATAGATTCAATCAGCTGCGTGGCTTCAGCTATGAGCTTCTTACTCTCTAACAAAGAAGCTTGAGCAACAGGGCTTCTCATAGCAGCAATCTCAAGAACTTTCGCAGCTTTCTCAGCTTCCGAGATCAAAAGCCTGACAAGATAAAAGATTAGCTCACAATTCCAAACAGAGAGATATATATTATAATATTAACAGTTGAGACTGACCTTGCTCGTTCCACAGCATCCATCTTCTTAGACTCTTCCGCAACTCGTTTAGCTCTGATGCTTTTGATCATTTCCAGTTTAGAACTCGCCAAAGGATCTTTATAAACAGGTGTTTTGCGCTTCCGTACTTTCACTACTTTCACTTGGCTTTGCCTTTCCGTCTCTGAAGAATCTCTGCTACTTTTCTTTGTAGGGCTCTTCTTTCTCGGCTCTCCATCGCTACTTGGTCTTCTACGACGCCTCTCAACACCATCAGCAGGTATCCCATGGTATTTGGCCAAGCCAGAGCAAACTCTTTCACGGTAAGACTTAAGAAAAGAAGTTAAAAACATGGCCAAGAAGAAAGAAGACAAACTTGGACTACGATATGGCCCCCATAAGTCACAGTGAATCATATCAAAAATTTCGTCGCTTTTATTATCACTTGAATGAAAAACCTCTCGACTATGTTTAGCTTTCACACAAGTATCACAAACTGAAAAATCCCTACTCCTATTACCAACAATAGGAAGCAAATCAAAAACACCATTGGATGGATGTCCAAGTCGTTGATGCCACATCTCATCGGCTCCATCTTTATTCAAACTAAGCTCTAAAATTCTTCAAGCGACGAAAGAAGTAAAGTCCATCCCGAAGCTCACCCGCTCCAATCAGCCTCCTCTCGATACGGTCCTGAATTACACAACCCTTATTAGCAATCTGTAACACCACATCCAAGTCCTTAATAAGTTGTGACACCGATATCAAGTTGCATCTCAAATCCGGAACAAACAACACATTCTTAAGAGCAAAATCTTCATCAAAAATTACTGTCCCTTTTTCTCGAGACAAGCTCTGTTTTCCATTTGGAAGGCCAATACCACATGGCAACATATACTTCCGATCATTCAACAAGTCAACATATCCAGTCATGTGATTTGATGCTCCTGTATCAATCACCCAGTCATGAGAGAAAGACTTACCAGTCAAGCAGGTGTTGCTCCTTGTTTCTCTTCCAATAGCTTGATTAGTGTGCTCCATTGTTCGTTAGTGAGTCCAATGTACCCACTTCGTTCTGCTTCAGTGCTGATTTCACCATCACCACTGTTTGGACCTATCACGGCATTGGCTCGAACCATTCCGCGTCCTCTTCCCATTCCACGACCACCACCGCGACCTCCTCCTTGTTGTCCTGCTCTTTCTCCCCACCATTCTGGATATCCGATGGTTTGATAGCATGTCTCTGCGGTGTGTCCTTTCTTCTTACAGTTTGTGCATGTCAGTTTGAGCTTCTCCTCTTTGGACATTACACTGTTTCTCTGTGTCACAAACGCCGTTTGAGGTGTTTGTTGTTCTCTTCCACGCATCACCGTGTTGATTCTCTCAACAGATTTTACTTTGGAGTAAACTTGGTTAAGGTTTGGAAGAGGATCAGTGCTGATGATTGAAGTGCGAACTCCTCCATAGATAGCATCATCAAGCCCTAGAAGAAACTGGTGAATCCGATCTTCTTCTCGTTTCTTCTCAAGTTCGGAATTCAAGTTGCACTTGCATAATCCACACTTGCATTCCGGACTTGTTTCATAGTTCAACAAGTCTTCCCAAGAACTTGTAACTTTCCAAAGTACTCGATCACACTCGAGTTTCCTTGTCGGCAAACCGCCAGTTCAGCCTTGATCTCCTGAATTCTTGGTCCGTTTCCTTCAGAGAATCGTTCCTTAATCTCTTTCCACAGCTCCGCTGGATCTTCTTTGTTTGCCAAAGTTCTTCTTACTTTAGAATCCACTGTGTTTAAGATCCACAAAGTCACCATTGATTTAGCAGAAAGCCAATCTTCATGGTCTGCTGCATCTTTCGCCGGCTCCGTCACACTTCCGTCAACGAAACCAAACTTCTTCTTTACTCGCAGCGCAGTCCGCACCGCTTGAGCCCATTCATCAAAGTTGTCACCATTAAACTGAACCTATGCAATCACTGCACCAGGATTCTCAGTCGCCGAGAGCTGGTATGCTCCTTTCATCTCTTTCTCAACTAACGCCATCGCCAAGTTGCCCGGATTAGGCAAGATCTCTGTATCGGAGTCGATGTTCTCAAGATCGTCTCGCTCTGATACCATGTAAAACAAGGTTCTGAATGTTCTGAGTTTATTCACAAGCCAAGAGGCTCTATTTATACAAAATCAAAGACCCTAACAGCCTAGGGTTTTTACAAAGGATTGTAAATTTACAAAGGATTGTAAAGTTTCCTAAAAGAGTTTTTACAAAGGATTGTAAAACTTCCTAAAACATAAATGTACATATTTTCAATAAAGTGCCATACACATCTAACTATGTGGGCCTCCTCTAACAATTCATTATAACCTCAGCACATCCTTAATATATTAAAAGAGAAAACACTGTCAAATTAACCTTTGTCTTATGTATTATTAACAAAAATGTCATTGCTTAGGTGTCATCACTAGGTTCACTCTCAAACCAATTTCTAATTAAGACAAACTTTACTAGACAAATTACATAATATGTCATTGTATAATATGTCTTACTTATTAACAATTAATTCTCCCCTAACTAACATTAACATTAACGAAGCCCATTAAAAATTAACAATTAACATTTAATTTCCTTTACAATCAACTACATATGTAGTGCATGTAAACTTTATTTATAGTGCTTCACATATACGTGTTACTGAACTATAACTTCACTCTTATTTTATATTTTTACACATGAGACAAATATATATATATATATATATATATGTTATTATACATAGTTTTTAACTTGATAGCACATATTTTTATTGCAAGTTTAACATACATATATTGGTGTATGAATACACACATGCATATCCGTTTCGTGTATGATGTGTTACTCTATAAAGTGATTAAACCGGTATTGATTTACGAATAATCCTGATTCCTGAGAAGACTAAATTAAACCTTCAAGTAATCAATCTAAAGTGGTCATCGTACAGAAAATGTAAATATTTGGGTGATCAATATTGTCTTCCCAACTTACAAAAATCCCTCAGAATAAAATGGGATTAAGGTGATACATTTAATTAGTTTTCAGTTAAAAAAATTGACAATAAGTGGTGATAGGATTCGGCATTACTTAATTTTTGAGTTTTTAAAACGTTATATTTTATGATAACATAATAATTCCCTTTCCAAATATAAATGTGGTGATTGGAATCAATATCACGAATTTAGAATGCAATTCATAATGGCAAATACAAATTATGGAATGACTTCAAATGTGTTCATATGTATGAGTTCATCATTTAAAATCGTCAAAGTGTAAGACTTTTAAACTTAAAATTTGTGGTAAACTAATAATTCGAAGTTTCCAAATATAAATGTCGTGTTAATATGATAGTAATCTTGATTGATAATCGTAGTAATGAGGATTTAATTTGTTGTCAATCTCTTTAGGATCGTGGTCATGGTCAAGAAAAGGATACTCTACACTTAATATTGTGGTATACACTTTTGAAGGCTCCAACCTCATTCATTAGCTGTTTTTTTTTAATAGCATCCTTTTGCTATATAAGATGATTATTTTCTCTTTGGAAAAGCAGATAAACACCAAACCAACTATAAAATATGTTGCTTAGAATTTTAAGTTTTGTAAATAGACATTTTTTAGTAAATTTTATTTGGAATTAAATATTACCCTGTGCAGGGCGCGGGTCAAATCCTAGTAATAGTTATTTTCTAATCAAGACAAAAATAAAAATTGTCTTATTTCTAAAAAGATGACTAATAAAATAATATAATAACTATAGGCAGTAACTAAATGTGCTACGTCGAAAGATTCTCTGTATCTATGTGACTCATCAATCTTCTTTGTATATATATGAGACAAAAGCACCCACTCTCTTCACGTTGAAAAAGCACATAAGCTACCAAACAAAGAAAGAAAAAACTAGAGAGAGAAAAAAAAACTAAAACTAAAAAGAAGAGAGAGAGGAAATGACGGTAGAAGAGGTAGGAGATGATTATACAAAAGATGGAACAGTTGATCTTCGAGGCAAACCTGTACGAAGATCCATTAGAGGTCGATGGAAAGCTTGTTCCTTCGTCGTCCGTATGTATTCTTGCCTTCTTGGCATTCAATATTTTTCCCCTTTTTTATATGTCTGTTTTCCACAATCTATACAGTTTAGTTGATTAATCACCGTAATTATGAGTTAATCTTTACACTTTTAGAAACAAGATTTTTTTTAAGATCATGATATAAATATATCTTTAAATCTTAATCTGCCATAGTGTGGGAAACTTCTCAATTGTGTCGAGAGAGTGAAAAACCGTGACTTATCAGTCTTATCTTATCTTATTTAGGATAATATGTGGAAAAATAATTGAGGCCAACGATTTCTGGTAATAAATATCACAAAGAATTTCATTTTTTTTTATAATATAAGTCTACAAAAAAACTTGACACGAGAGGCTCACTAGCAATATTAGAGATTTTTTTTTTTTCGTCAGCAGTATTAGAGATTTAAAACGGGATAAACTCAAAAAAAAAATTATATTAAAGGGCTTAACTCAAAATTAATTGTCAATGGAAAATTAAGTAATTCATAGTCTCTTTTTTCTAGTTTTAAAATTTCTTATTGACATAAAATGTAACTCGTATCCAATACTAGGATAAATAATTATTTATATTAATTTACGCATTCTGTCTGCAAGTTACATGAAATGTCTTTTATTGTATATAATTTCATATTCGTTTAGTTTTTTTTTTCAACCTTCTTTTGTTACTATCTAAACGAAAATGTTATAATATGATTAGTGTACGAGGTATTTGAACGGATGGCTTATTACGGGATATCGAGCAACCTAGTGATCTACATGACTACTAAATTGCACCAAGGAACGGTCAAGTCGTCGAACAATGTGACCAATTGGGTCGGGACTAGCTGGCTCACTCCTATCTTGGGTGCTTACGTCGCAGATGCTCATCTTGGTCGTTACATCACCTTTGTCATCTCTTGTGCTATTTATTTCTCGGTACGTATATTTCTTATTCCACTACTAATAAAACCACACAAAATAAACATGGTAAAGTTAAGTATACTTGAACGTATGAATGTACCCATATAAAATCTTTGTCAACAAAAAAATGTCGTGACCCATATAGAACAAGTTTAGGTGAGTATGCCCAAACATGTGAATCTAAGCATTGAAGACTAAAAGCGTGATGATTCATGAATATGTTTATTTTAGGGTCAATAATATGCATATTTTATTTGAAGTTTTTAACAGACTATATATATATATATATATATATATATATCACTTTCTTTCACATCGTATGTGTGTGTCATATTTTATAATTTAGAACTAAATTAGGTTCATATGTTTACATTAATAAGTTTTTTTTTCATTAATAAGTTATACTGTTGAGAAAGTAATTTGCAAGTTTCGAATTGTATTGTATATATTTGTATGCTCGTTTACATCTTGAATATTCAACTTAACTTTTAACGGTTGTAGATTTCCATCTTGAATATTCAACTTAAGTTTCAGATAAGTCATACTTTATGAAAAACTTTGAAAAACGAGTCAACGAGACAGAAAAGAGATAAGACAACGACCGAATTAGAAATTCCACATTGGAGTCAATAATATATCCAGTCCAAACTTTTGTTCGTATACACTAGAGAGTATGCATCTGTCTTTTACCGAAACGTGCAATACTTTTCTACGAGAAAAAAATGTGTTTGGAATTATCTTGACAAACAGTTGACTTTGAAAAATTCACTGTTGCTCTTTACTTTTCCTTGTCGTGGACGAAAAAATTTATAAATAAAAGGAATTAATGTTCGAAATACTTATTTACTTCTTTAACAAAAAAAAAAAGAAATACTTAATTTACTTCTTATTGCTCTTGTCACTGCTACATATGGCAAGGTCGGTTTAGGATTAGATTGTTTTCTTACATCTTTTCTTTGAGCTACACATGGTGAAGTCGGTTTAGGATTAGATTGTTTTCTTATATCTTTTCTTTGAGCTACATATAGTAAAGTCGGTTTAGGATCATATCTTTTTTTTTCAACCACATATTTCTATACAAATGTTAAACTAAAGTATATATTTAGTATCAAATGATACTAGCTTTTTTACTGTTTTTATAAAATGATTTTTGCAAGTTATATTCATGAATGTGAAACACAAACTAAAATATATATTTTTATTATTTGCGTTCATTTACACTTCCAATTATACACGAACACGATGCTCTGTAAAAAAAAAAATAATATCAAAAAAAAAATATTAGCAAAAAATATTTGCATTAGACATCTTTAATCATTAGCAAATTATGAGGACAAAAAAAAAATATATATATATATATTAGCAAATTTCTAAAGAGTAATTTCGGAAAGTTAAATTCATAACTCCGAATTAACCGGTTAAGTCATTTATCAATTTCAGGGAATGCTAGTATTAACATTATCAGTGTCCATACCGGGAATTAAACCACCTGAATGTTCCACAACCAATCCTCAAGATTGCAAGAAGGCTTCGGTTTTACAGTTAGCTGTTTTCTTCGGAGCATTATACACATTAGCAATCGGCACTGGTGGTACAAAACCGAACATATCAACAATAGGAGCCGATCAATTCGACGTGTTCGATCCAAAGGAGAAGACTCAAAAACTATCGTTCTTCAACTGGTGGATGTTTAGTATCTTCTTTGGCACTCTTTTCGCCAACACTGTTCTTGTCTATGTTCAAGATAATGTCGGATGGGCTTTAGGTTATGGACTTCCAACAATAGGTCTTGCTATTTCCATTTCTATTTTCTTGGTGGGCACTCCATTTTACCGCCATAAGCTCCCTACGGGAAGCCCTTTCACGAAGATGGCTCGAGTCATTGTGGCTTCATTTCGTAAAGCCAAGGCACCGATGACGCGTGACCTCACGCGCTTCCATGAGCTGCCTTCACCGGAATATGAGAAGAAAGGCGCTTTTCCGATCCACCCCACTCCAAGTCTACGGTAAGTCTAGAAAAAGTTTTAGGTTTAGTTACAGTTTGATCAAGATTTAGTTCGATTTTCTATAAAAAATACTGAAAACAAAATATTTTAGTTTTTTTTTGGTAATTAACAAAATATTTTAGTTTAATAGTACGTTGAAAATAATTATAATGTAGGTTAAACAATTTTTTAAAGATTTTGGGTTATCAATTTAATTTAGAACTTAGATTTTTAAGAAAATGTACTATATAATTAAGAAGAGTCCCATTTCGATTTTAATTCATTTTGGATATATATTAATTCTGTTAAATATTAGAATATCCCAACTTTATCATAAAGTACATACCTAACAAATCTGTAACTACATATGCTACAGATTCTTAGACAAAGCTTCACTCAAAACAGGAACAACAAGTAAATGGAATCTTTGTACTATCACAGAAGTCGAAGAAACAAAACAAATGTTGAGAATGTTACCTGTCTTGTTCATAACTTTCGTACCAAGCATGATGATCGCTCAAATCAACACTTTGTTTGTCAAACAAGGAACCACTTTAGACCGGAAGATCACCGGAAGTTTCAGCATCCCACCAGCGAGCCTCGGTGGCTTCACCACACTATCGATGCTCATTTCCATAGTCTTGTATGATCAAGTCTTTGTCAAGCTAACCCGAAAATTCACCGGAAATCCAAGAGGCATCACTTTGCTTCAACGAATGGGAATTGGTCTTATCTTCCACATTGTCATCATGATCGTTTCATCAGTCACGGAGAGGTATTGTAAAAATTAGCTTTCATCTATAGTATTGATTTTAAATAAAAACTAATACATTAAACTTTATAAATATTGAGCAAGACTATAATTTTGAGTTTCATCTAAAACGTAATATATTGACAAATGGTATGATCTCATTATATAATGCCATGTCACTAATTAGTAACATAATACTTTATTGCATTAGTTTACTTACACTTGTTTTGTAACAGGTATCGACTTCAAATCGCTGCTGAGCATGGACTTGTCCACCAAACTGGAGTAAAACTACCCTTGACGATCTTTGCTTTGCTTCCTCAATTCGTGTTAATGGGTATGGCTGATGCTTTCTTGGAAGTTGCAAAGCTCGAATTTTTCTATGATCAAGCTCCTGAGAGCATGAAAAGTCTCGGGACATCATATTCGACCACAAGTTTAGCGGTTGGGAACTTCATGAGCAGTTTCGTGTTGTCCACGGTTTCTGAGATAACGAAGAAACGAGGAAGAGGATGGATTTTGAACAATCTTAATGAGTCTAGGTTGGATCATTATTACTTGTTCTTTGCGGTTCTAAATTTGGTTAACTTCGTCTTGTTCTTGGTCGTGGTTAGGTTTTATGTCTATAGAGCTGAGGTTACTGATTCAGTGGATGTAAAAGAGGAGGAAACGAAGGTAATGGATGTCAAAGAGAATGAATAGTTTAAAGACAGTTATACTATAAAGTTATCTAATAAATTTTATTTGCCAAAAAAGGTTATACTATAAAGTTTTTTTTTTTTTTTCTGATTCCTTTTAGTGTAATTATATATGGAAGTAAATTACATGGGTTTGAAGTTCAAAATCAATTGACAATGAACGGATTGATCTATATCACTTATATATTGGTAAATGTCCAATCTCATTTGCGATTGGAGATATTCTTCACAGTTACATTGTCTTAAGAAACTAAAAATTATTCTAAAATCTATAGTAATATCAATTGTAGTCATTTGAATATAAGTTTATATGATTGTCACAGAGACATGCACACACACAAATACATTTTTTATAATTTAAATTACTGCACACACTCTGAATTTAAATGATGTACATACAGTATATGAAATATGATACCAAAAGACTCTCCTACTATAGAGTCACCACATCAACTATTTTCTTTTTGTAAGAAAATTAGAATTAATATAAAAATATATTTCTTCGTATGAGTGCCTCCCCTCATCATCTATTTTTTTTTCAAATTATTTGATTCTTAACCTACTGGTATACTATAATTAGTATATAAATTTAAGAAAATTTGATGTTATATATTGAAATCAAGCTGTATTAACAAGTCAAAAAATGTTTAAACAAACCACACATCGTGCAACAGTTAATCTAGTTATCTTTAATCCAGTAATATGCATTACTGTCAACAAAAAATATATTTAAATATTTATAACAGCCCATTTCTTTATTTCTTTGTTCTATGACAAAATAAAGCATAATAAACATGTAACAAGTTGTTACTAAACAACTGTGAACAAATAAATATATAAATTCTCGGCTGTCTTTGAAAGATTTACAAGATAGATGTCCACAATAAAGAAAATAGAAACTGATAATACTAGTCAGCGGATCTTATACAAATCTTAACATTATAGTTAAAAATGAGTATAGAAAAAGTTTATATAAGGAAATGTGACACGTTCATGGATATATCAGTAATCAAGTTAAAATCTAGTTAAAATCTAATGGTTATCATTAGCTGTATGACTCATTCCCTCATTTCGTCATTCTATATATACATGAGACCAAAGTACCAACGCTCTACAGATAAAGATTCACAGAAACAATCAAACAAACACATACACACACACACAAAAAGAAAAAGAAAAACAGATAGAAAGAGAGAGAGAGAGAGGCAATGACAGTAGAAGAGGTAGGAGATGATTACACAAAAGATGGAACTGTTGATCTTCGAGGCAATCCTGTCCGAAGATCCCAAAGAGGTCGTTGGAAAGCTTGCTCCTTCGTCGTTGGTATATATATTTTTTTCGAATATTTTCCCCTAATTTGTAGATATCTATATGTTTACCTGATTAATTATGTTTATGTGATGAGTTAATTGATGTTTGGAATGTTTATGTGATTAGTGTACGAGGCATTTGAAAGAATGGCTTATTATGGGATATCGAGCAATCTAGTGATATTCATGACCACAAAATTGCACCAAGGCACGGTCGAGTCGTCTAACAATGTGACCAATTGGGTTGGGACCAGTTGGCTGACTCCAATCTTGGGTGCTTATGTTGCTGATGCTCATCTCGGTCGCTACATCACTTTTGTCATCTCTTCCGTTATTTATTTACTGGTATGTACATTTTCTCTGTTTAAACTAAAAGTATTGAATAGCTTGATAATAATAAGGCAAGACTTTTTGTAGAGAATTATTCAGGACATTTATATGATTTAGTTGTTTTTTTTTTCTTTGACATTGATATGATTTAGTTCTTTATGTTACTGTTCTCGATGTTTTTGAAAAGAAACTAAAAAAAAATGAAAAACGACATAAGTGAATTTTAAATAACCCCTAAAACCTTTTCGTTAAAACCACAACAAAAACATTTCTCATTGAAAACTCTGATGTTTGGGGGAAAAATGTAATTACAAATAAATCCCAAGAATCATTCATAATCTATAGTATTGAGACAAACGTGCAATGCTTAAGCTTCACTATATATAGTTGGATTCACGTATAGATTTCGGTCAATGCATGATCTTTAGAAAGATCAGTCTTTTTTTTTCTATAACTAATTGCCTTAATCTAAAAGCTATACATATTTTATTAAAGAAAAACCATAAAGACTGAGGTCGACTATAATCCAATGTTTTCTTTTTATTTTTTTATAAAGAAGACCTGAATCCAAACATACGGTTTTAACCTTCAAGATTAAGTATACAACGTTGACTGGTGGCGGTTCAATCATCAACAAACTTTCAAATTGATCTTGACCGGTTAAGTTATATATCAATTTACAGGGAATGGCAACGCTGACATTATCAGTATCTCTACCAAACCTTAAGCCACCAAAATGTACAACAACTAACGTTGAAGACTGCCAAAAAGCCTCGGTTTTACAATTAGCGGTTTTCTTTGGAGCGTTATACACATTAGCAATCGGCACAGGAGGCACAAAACCGAACATCTCCACAATAGGAGCCGATCAATTCGACGAATTCGATCCAAAGGAGAAGACTCATAAACATTCATTCTTCAACTGGTGGATGTTTAGTATCTTCTTTGGCACTCTCTTTGCCACAACAGTTCTTGTTTACGTTCAAGATAATGTAGGATGGGCCTTAGGTTATGGGCTTCCAACAATGGGCCTTGCTATCTCCATTGCTATATTCTTGATGGGCACTCCGTTCTACCGCCATAAACGCCCAACGGGAAGCCCGTTTACCAAGATGGCTCGAGTCATTGTGGCCTCATTTCGCAAACGTCACGAGTCTATGTCGTCGTGTGATGATCCCACACGCTTCCATGAGCTCTCTTCATTGGAATATGAGAGCAAAGGAGCACTCCCAATCCAACCTACTCAAAGTCTAAGGTAATGAATGTATATATAATCCGTCCGGTTTGGTTTGGTTCGTTTCGGTTCAATATCATATTTACCAAAGATTGTTGTGTTGCAGATTCTTAGACAGAGCCTCACTCAAAACCGGACCAACTCAAAAATGGAGCCTATGCACTACAACACAAGTCGAAGAAACAAAACAAATGTTAAGAATGTTACTCGTCTTTTTCGTAACAATAATCCCAAGCATGGTGTTCGCTCAAGTCAACACTTTGTTCATCAAACAAGGAGTCAACCTAAACCGTCACATCACCAACAACTTCAGCATTCCTCCGGCAAGTCTCCTAGGCTTCACGACCTTCTCGATGCTCGTCTCCATAGTCATATACGACCGTATCTTCGTCAGACTCGCGAGAAAGCTAACCGGAAACTCGAGAGGCATCACACTGCTCCAACGGATGGGAATCGGTATGATCCTTCACATCTTGATCATGATCATCGCGTCGATAACCGAACGGTATAGGCTCAAGGTCGCCGCTGAAAACGGGCTAATCCACCAGACCGTTGTACCGCTTCCTTTAACCATCTTCGTCCTGCTTCCGCAGTTTGTGCTGATGGGTTTGGCTGATGCTTTCTTAGAAGTAGCAAAGCTCGAGTTTTTCTACGACCAAGCACCCGAGAGTATGAAAAGCCTCGGGACATCGTACCAAACCACGAGTCTAGCCCTCGGGAACTTCATGAGCAGCTTTCTGCTCTCGACGGTGTCTCGGATAACCAAGGAACGAGGACGAGGATGGATTCTAAACAACCTGAACGAGTCAAGGTTGGATTACTACTACATGCTCTTCGCGGTTCTAAGTTTGGTCAACTTCATCTTCTTCTTGGTCGTTGTTAGGTTTTACGTGTACAAAGCTGAAGCTAGTGACTCACCAAATGTAAAAAGAAACAACCGAACATGATAGATAACAACAACAACTAAGGAAAGAGATTCAGTTTTTCGATTTCAATAAACGTTACCGATTTGGCAAGGCTTACGAATTCCAACGATAGATAAGATATTACAACATAAGGGAACTTTTGTTTTAGTCTCTGTAGTTGAACTTCCTTTTGACAGAGACACGTTCATCTTCATCCTCTTCTTCTTCCTCTTCTTCCTCTTCCTCTATTATTTCTTCTTCCTCTTCTTCTTCTTCTTGCTCAACATCATCTTCCACGGTATTAACCCGCTCGCACTCATCGATCCATTCGCTATAGCTGCATTACATTTAAAAGCAAACTCAATAGGTTAAGAAAACGGAGTGAAACAAGAAACGAAGCGGAAAAACAAAAGATTTGTAACTTACATGTCTATAGCTTCAGTCAAAGCTGCAAGAAACAGAGCCCACAAAACAAAATGATCAGAATGTTAATTGCAAAACAGATTTCTTAAACGAAAAGTTATCAAAATCAAAACCTGTGATAGTAGTGCTAAAGCTTTCTTCACAGATTCTACAAACTGCTTGACCAATCAGTTCCTTCATATTACTGGAAGAATAACACACCATGTATTAGCTCATATAACTCAATTTGTGATTCATGAAGGTGAAAGAATCTTACATGATGCATTCAACACTAGAGCCGTGGTTGCAGAAAGGACAACTAAAGACTGTGTCAAGCTTGTCCATTCGCTTCGTTGGAGCTGGCTTTGCTCTTGACTTCCTCTTCCCCATTGTTTAAGCCTTCAAAATCAACAGCGAATTGGGAAAAAAAAAAAAAAAAAAAAAAAATCAATACTTTCACCAAAAACACCAAATTGAATTGAGAAAAAGGTACGCAGAAGATTCACAACTTCAAAGAAATTACGATCTAATGAATCTACGGTGAATTCGAAAACCAATCAATACTTTTGTAACAATTCAATAAATCGACGAATTGAGAAAAAAGAACCAGAAGAAATTAACTTCACTGAATCTCAGTAATTGCTATACGATCTAATGAATCGAAAATCTATACCTTGAAAATCTCCAAATTCAATGAAATTCAGAAGCAAGACTCGAGAATTTACGCTGATTTGGACGAACAATGAAAACTCACAGACTTTGGGGGAAAGCTAGCCCGAAGATTAAAGTTTGGAAACGGTCCAAGGGGAAATTATGAAGAAAATAGTGAATTCAGATATAAACAAAACCTGTGATTTTGCGAGACCGATTCGTCGAGGAAGAGCAAAAATACAAAACCCTAGATAATGCGACGGTGAGATAAAATTGGGGAGGAAAACAAAAGGAGCTTATTGCAATCGAGCAAATCTCTGATATTTTCTTGTTCAATATTACGACGCCGTATTACCTTTTTTTAACAACATAGGTAGAAGAAGACACGGCAAATTTGCAATCTCTAATTTCTGAATTATAAAATTACGATTTTTTTTCTTTTGGTAATCGATTTATTTATTTATTTATGAAGGCCCATGATGACATTTTCATCGTTTTTGCAAGATTCTATCTATTTTTACCGGAAACGCGTTTTATATAGTCATGAACAAGATTGATACATAAAGGATCACATGTGTTAATATGCTTTGGAGTAACATTGTTAATGCTCTACAGGATACGAATCTGGACAGATATTTGGATTCAGAAGGCTTGAATCCGGATCAGTGTTGTGGAGGTCATAATTATATGAGGCGTTTCCTACCTCATTTGTCTTTCATTATAACCTTGTACGGTTTACGTCAAAATTCGTGGGCTTCGTTCATAGAAATGGTGTTGAAAACGCAAAGATGCTAGAGTCTGATATATTGTTGTATATATATCCGCGACACTAGAGCATGTGCATGCACAGCTTTGGACCGTTTCTTTAGCCCAAAAATAAATAACAAATGACCAAAATATCTGATGTGGCAAGCCCAAGTCTGAGAGTGGTCTCTCACGGAACAAGCGCAGAAACGTTCTTCCGGCCACGTGTCACCAACAAAACGCTCCGCGAAAATATTTTTTGTTTGGGTTTTGTATTAATTTTTTTTTCTGTTCTTCGATTCTTCTCTTCGTCTTCTTTCTCCTCGATCAATCCGATCGGTGAAACCGTCTCTCCGATCCGGCGAAAGCATCTCATCCCTCTTCTTCTCCTTTTAAAAACAGAGAAAGAGAGAGAGAGGAGAAAAAAGCAGAGATTCTAGAGCCATGACCGAACGGACTCTGTGTTCTTTTGAGTTCTTAGACAAACCGCGTTTACCGGCGAATCAGCTCCTTCTCTAGCCACGTAACTCGTCGGAGGAGAGATTTACAATTTAGCGACGCTGCCGAAAGAGAAAGCTTCTGCTATTCGGGGCTTCAGGAGGAAATTTTCTCCGAAATTAGTGTTTTTTTTTGTCGTCGGCTTCCATTGTCGACGGAGCTGTTCTTCTCCTCCAAATCTCTAATCGTCTCATTGGTTCGTTATTTCCTTCCTTGATTAGATCTGCTTCCTTGTTTTATTACCGTGATGGTTTGAGTTTTCTTCGATTCAATCGTCTATATAGCCTAATTGCAATAATGGTGGTGACTTAAATGGGTATAATCGAAATCTTGACAATTTAGATTCAACAAAACCTATTGTATTCTCATGAGGTAGCTTCTGGTTTTTTGTATGAAGACAAAAACTCATGTGTCGTTTACATGAGGTAGCTTTTGGTTTTTCTTGGTTACATGTGTTCTTTGATGTCATGTTTGATGAACCTAAAATCCATTACGGTGGTTATATAATATTCAAGTTTCAAGAAGTTTTACCTCTTAGTTGATGCATATGACTAGAGTGTTTGCTTGTCTGTTTCTTTGTCTTGAAGAAAATGGTGTTGCTTATTCTGCATTTGATTATCTTGGTGGTAAGAGTTTAGATTGATTACTGGAAGTAGAGGTTAAGATTTTTCTTCAATTGCTTATCAAATTTTCAAGTTTGATCTTGATATGTTCCTTGTCATCTAACTCAATGCAAAACATTGTTGGTGATGTCATTTATTAGTTTGGAAACTCTGATGAAGAGAAATGTCAATTTAGTTGGGCTTATCTTAAGTTCCAGTCTCGTAAGAATGTTAGTGTTGTTGCAGTGAAAATGAATTGATTGTGAAATTGATGGTGTTGTAATATGTTTTGTTGTGTAGTTGGTGCTAATGTTGATGCATAGAGCATTGAGCTTCTTTTGGTGCTGTTGCTGTTGCGGCTTCGGCTTCTTCTCCATCCAGCGGTGATGGTGCTTCCTCTGCTCCTGCAGCTGCAGAGAAGAAAGAAGGCAGAAATGAAGAAACAAGAGTCCGATGATGTAAGCATTGTTTTTCTCTTCATGTTTCCTTCTTACTTTTTTGTTGTGATCTTACATTTTCTTTTTGATTTTGCTTGCCTATATATAATTATGCTGTTTACATCATATTTTCATATAGTTCTTAATCATTTTATAAATACTTTACAAAAATTCAATTTTTCTTTTAAAGAAACCCATTTGAGTATGTGCAATGTTGTTGCATAATTATCAAGTTTCTTCCCAAATCTCTTTAACTAAAATAACTAGATTTGAAGCCCCGCGCAAGCGCGGGGTTGTTTACGATAGTTTTTCTGTTTAATTTTATTTATACTCGTTGATTTGAATTATGATGGTTTTGTGTTAACTTTCATGTTTTTGTTATGTTTTGAGTTAACTCAACCACTAACACTAAAAAATATGAATAATTTGTTTTTATTTTAATTTATTAGGATATTAACACTCTGCTTTATCTCGAGTTTTCTATTTCTAAAATTTTATCATGTTATAAATATTATGTTTACTTCTATTAGACGGTAAACATGTATATGTATTTGATTGAAGGTTAAAATTTATAAATATGTATATGCATTTGACTGAAGGTTAAAATTTGTAAACATATTCTTGTTTTTCACTACAATTAAATTTACATATAAAACTCTATTTCTATTTGTTTAGAAAAACAAACTCTAACTCTAATGTTTCATTAGCTTTCTATTGTCTTAATTAATTTATATTCAACTTTTTAACTTGTAAACACATTCTAACATTTTTAAAGTAGGATAAATCCTTTGAATAATAAAGTAAATATATACTATTTGAAGTTGAATATTTCTTTACTCCATCTCTATTTTATATTCCAACTTTTTGATAACTTTTAACATCAAATTATCACATACTTTCTATTAATTAATCAATTTATTTGTATATTTTTATTAAATATGAATAAATGTAAAGAAATATGAATAGTCATATATTTATTAAATATTTTAAATACAATTTAATGTTTTTGTGCTGATGTGGACACTCTCAAATGGAGAGAGCAACTCCCTAATTATATAAGATAATTTTTTTAACATATTTAATGTTTAAAAAAACCCATTTAAGTAACCATTGCGTGTAGTCTGATATATTGTTCATTAAAAGACTGCTCATTGAAATAAACTGAAAAGTAATCTAATATAATAACGTGTGGCAACCAAATGGCTTACATTGCTGGAGACGATGGATACTTCAAATCTCTCCACTTAGAATTCGTTTCAAAATCTGTCGGACTTGTGTGCTCTTCTTATGTTCCAAGTTTAATCGTCCATTTTTTTAATACTTTGTTGTGTTTATTGCATTATCTTGTGTTGAAACTCAAAACAAGACTGCTTTTTTTTTTTTTTTATATTGAGATCTATTTTTTTGACCAAAAGCTTAGTTGAGATATCACATTTTCCTAGTTTAGTGTTTGATGTACATTTTATCTTGATTTTGCATTGTAGTCTTGTAGAGGAAGTACTTAAGGTCCATAGTTCAACATGATGCTTAACTAATTTGACCAGTTTTTTTTTTTTTTTTTTTTGTTCTTTAGGAACAAAATAAAGGTCCTTATATTGAAGTGACTCTTGAATTCATTTTGACTTCTGCAACACTGAATCCTCGCTTGCTAGATTCATATTGGGAATATGCATTTACAGTTAAACTTAGGATTTGATCTTTTAGGTTTGACGGTAGTATTTGATGTTTTAGGAGAAACAAACAGAGTAGATATGCTAATTAATATGTATGTTGACAATCTTAGATAAGATAATGTAGAGAAACCTTGATTTGTATGTATATCTGAAGGAAGGAAAGTTTCCTCTTTAGAAGCTTCCAAAATCGCTATAAGAAGAGTCTCCTTAATCCGTTTTCTTCTCACCCAAGTAAACTTTGGTTTAGTTCGGTTCTAAAGTGTATACTAAAACTTTTGTTCGGTTTAGCTCAAAATTCTCTTACCGACTGGAACTGGAAACCAAAGAAGCCCAAGAAACCGAAACCCATATCGGGAGATTCTTCAGTTAGGTGTTTCGACGTTGACACATTAAAACCGGAGACATCGCCGGTGGAAAACGATTAGAACATCGCCGGTGGAAACTTGAAACTTGAGAAAGAATGACGAGAATCTCTGATCTTTCATTGGATTTGATATGGGAGATTTTTTCTAGGGTTCCGTTAACATATCTCTAAGCGTAGTGCGATCTACTTGTAAAAACTGGAACGATTTGACGAAAATGTGTACCTCATCGATGTCTACGATTTTAGCACTGATTCATGGAGGTTTGTTGACGTCGACCCCAGCTGGGATTTACCGTCTTATCGTGAAGGCGTGTCTTTGAAAGGAAACACTTATTTTTTCGGTCAGGAGGTAACGACAAGAGGAGAAGACTTTTTAGTCTGTTTTGATTTTACAAGAGAGAGTTTCGGACCGCGTCTGCCTCTGCCGTTTAAAACTTCCGAATCCAGCGGCTCTATCTTGGGTTAGAGATGAGAAGCTAGCTGTGTTATATAAGCCCTACCAAACTCCCCAGATCATAAAGATTTGGATTTCGACTAAGGTTGAGCCCATTGCGGTCTCCTGGAGCAGTTTTTTGACACTTGATTTGAGTCTAATCAATGGTTTACCCAATAAATTTTCTACTCAGTTTCAGCCTAGGAGCTTTTCATTGACGAGGAGAAGAAAGTCGGTGTGCTTTTCGATTTAGACATACTAGTGCTAAGCCCGTGCGATGCGCGGATTGTGACTATTACAAAGTTTAGTTACTTGTATTTTAATTGTTATTTGAACTTTGTAAATATTTTCTCTTATAATTTTCAGATATATTAACGCATGGTGAAATAAGATAAATGTATATTACTCTTGATTTCCTCTAAAATCAAATTTCTTAAAATGTTTTTTCCATTTACCACAAATTAATTGTCGCTAATTTTATCATATTGAAAATCTTATTCCTTAATCCTAAACCCTAAACTAAAAAAGCAAACCCAAAATTTTAAAGTTAAACCAGAAATCATAAACTATAAACTTTTATTCCAAAAAATCAGAATTAATTCCAAAATGATTTTGTTTAAAAACCATTCCAAACTCTTATATCTAAAATCTAAAATCTTACCCTTACATCACGATTACATATTTTTCTAGAATGATTATATTTTGTTAACACTTATTAAAAAAATTCAAATAAAATCATATCATAAATCTTAAACTCTAAACCCTAAACATAATTAATAATTATATATATCTAAAATTCATAATCTACACTGACAAATAAATTTCAAAAGTATTCATATCTAACTTTCAAAATCACGACCCCCAAATCCCTAATCCAAAATCTCAAATTCTAAAACTAAAATCTCAAACCCTAAATTATGATCTTGTCCCTTGTATCTGAATTTTTATATTAATTTTCAACCATTTTTAAGTAATTTTATATATTATTTCTTATTTTTCTTAAATCAAATATTCAAAAATGGTAATCTTTATTTTGAGAGCAAAAAATGGTGAAATAATTATCAGGGAAATCTAATTAAGTCCATTGTCCATCGAGAAGTAGAAATTTGAATCACAAATTCACAACATTTACACACTATTTAAATACACACCATTTAAATATTTGATTATACACAGCATTTATATCAAAAAAAAGATTATGAGGCCCAAATAAAGAAACCAATACTGAGCCCATTAGGTCAAAGTGGAAGAAAAGAAAAATGAGTGCCACACGGCGTCTTTTGTTCCTCCCCTCCGTTTTGACACCTTGATCTTCCGCCGGAGGATTTCTCCGACGATCCCACATCCGCCTCATTGTTCCACCACCACATGTCTTTGGCGATGCCGTCGACTTCGGTCTCAGTTACCGCAATAGATTCCTCCTTCACCATCCTATCAATCCCATCGGTCTCTCTAGTCTTCTTCTCCTTCCTCAGTCCTTCGGGTTCTCTCTCTCTTCTGTGATTGGTTAATTCGATCGTCTTCTTCCTCTCTTCGAACACAGAGACCATGTCTCCACTCTCAGATCTCTTAAACTTAGATCTCTCAGACACCAAGAAAATCATCGCTGAATACATATGGTGTCCGATCATTTTCCCTGATTTTGTTAATCGTCTCTTTGTATCATGTTACAGTAAAAATTTTCTTTTTTTTTTGCTATCTCTTAATGGGTATTTTCAACCATCGGGATTTTACACAATTATGATTTTACATATCTATGTTATACAACATAAAGTTTTGTTTTTTTCCTCATTTTCCTCTATTTTTTCCTGAGAACAGGATCGGTGGGTTTGGAATGGAGATTAGAAGCAATGGTAGAGTACTAATATTTACACAATATCTCTCTTTTTTCTTTTTCTGATAGTACTATCAACCAATAATTGATTGATTTTTCTCTTGGCAACGTTTAGTCTTCTCATCATTTCAGTTCGTTTGAGTTTAATGCATGTGTAAACTTTTTTTTTATTAAAAGATGCCACGTGGCAGTTTAAGAGTGAACTTGTTTTTGGTGAGGTGTCACTCATATGAAGAGTGATATTCTCTTATTATAATATAGATATGACGACGTTAAGGCCTTGCGCTACCAAATAGCTTACATTTTTAGAGAAGACAGATACTTCAAATCTGTCAACACCGGAATATTTTCGAATTATTCGGTATCTGGTGGCAAACTTGTGTGCTCTTCTTATGTTCCAAGAGCAAAATTGATGTCAACAAACCACGATTCTAATCTCAGAGAAAACCCTTTAACTAAAAAAAAAAAAAAAAAAATCTAATCTCAGAACATCACAAACATTATCTTGATTACGTTTCCATTAGTGATGATCTCATAACATGAAAAAGTTTTTGGCATTTACCTGACTTGTTACTCAATTCTTACTACCATCTTTCTCTTTCTCCCCCACGAGACTCAAACTCACCACCTTAAATATGTAAATCAATGTAGTTAGAACTTAGAACTCATCACTTACAATATGCATGAAAAAAAACAGAATTCTTACCAATTTTTTGAAAACCACGAGACCAATTCCTTGCACATATTAAAGCTTGCACATTTGTAGGCAAGAGTCAACTCCTATATTTGTTAAGAACACCACTACCTATGTTGAATGACGATTCATATGCCATCTAAAGCTATGGACCACAGCTCTTTATAGCGACTTGAATTGTTTTTTTAATACTCTATGATATTCATGTTTTTAAATGAAATCATACCTAAGACAGGCCCTTCCAAATATGTGTCTAATGGTGATTTTCCATTACCAGTCTTTTGAGAAAAGTAAGAATAGAGTCACTGAGACATGATTAGTAGATAATTTATCTACTATGCAAGCCGCACATTAGATGATGCACATAGTATGTACGCTACTATTGAGAAAGAGTTGTTGGATGTGGTATTTGCTTTCTAGAAATGTATAATCAGTTTTGAGTTCTCTAAGTTTGAGGAAGAAAGAACGAAGGAGAAGAAGTTTAAATCATTGGTTGAATTTGGTAAGTTTTGTTGCTTTGCTTTTTCTTTTTCTTTGTTGATTGGGAAGACTCGCTAACCATGTAGCGTTTGAGACTGGTTGATACATTTTATAACATAAGAGAGTCTAAGCTTACTGTTTTTCTCTCGCATTCAGTCATGGACTCATGAAAGCTACATAATTTGATACATTTTACTTAACTTTTCTATCGTTTGTGTGATCTGGTTCTAGCTCGAGATCATGGAGTCATGTTGCAGTGTCAAGGACAGGTGTGTAGCACCAGTCTTTTGCAGCTTGTTCATAGGTTTTTACTTTGACCCTTCAAGTCTTGTAAGTTCCTATCTTGATAAACAAGATTTGAGTTGTGATTTTCTTTTGAGGAAGAACAAGATTTGAGTTGTGATTTGTATTTCCACAATGTTTGTATTTTCTTATCATGCTGAACAATTTGTATTTCCAAACGTTTTTAAGTAATTTTCAACACTTTTTGTTACATTTTCGAAAATGTAATTTTCATGTCTCGCAGCTTCTCCAAAGCACTATACTAAGTCTTATCTGACGCAAATAGATTATGTCACTCTCATCGTCTTCAGAAACTTCATCACCAACCATTCTTTATCTCATCACAATCATTATCACCAAAAAGGCAACAACCTCGCATTAACCCCCACTTAATTATAACTTCACGTTTAGATTTATCATTTCAGCTCCAATATTATTTTCTTCAAGTTTCTTTTTTCTTTACAAACATTTGATTTCACGATAAGAAAAATTTCAAATGGGCAAAAGAGATTTGGTTAAGAAACCGACTTGCTGAAATACATGATGTGAGATTTGGAGTCCGACTTTTATTCGACAACGGTGTCGTTTTCAACCAGTCAACATGAGAACGAGCTAATGAGTAATGACCGTTCGATCTACTTGTGTGTTTAGTACACCGTGAAACAGAGGATCAAAACAGAATTTACCACTCAAACACAAAGAAAGAATCCCCAAAAGCTTTAGGGTTTTCGTCTCTATTAGTCGCGTGACCGGAAGAGAGGACGAGATCCTCCACTACAAAAGAATCCAATCTTCGAATCGATTCATTTTCTTTCGTCAAGAATCAAATTTCCTGGTTTCGTTTTTTTCTCTCAATTTTTGATTTGTTCTCTTTCGGAATTTGAGTTTTGAAACCATGGGAAGAGGCAAGTTCAAGGGTAAACCCACCGGCCAACGCCGATTCTCCAGTGCAGCTGATATACGTAAGGGTTTCTAAAAACTTCTCAATCGCGCTTAGGATGTTGAGTTCGATAATCATACAATCTCCCACACGGTTTCGATTTGGTAGATAGATTTAGCGTTTGTTTGGATTTCTGGAATATTCATATTTCCCCTAAGTTGTTTCGCTCGATTTATCGATTTCATGTGTGAAAATGTTGTTGCTGCTGTGTTGTTTCGAGCTTGAATCAGTTTTCGTGTTTGTATAACCCGGTCTTGGCTCGTTTCCTCGATTTAGCCCATTTTGAAATTGCAGTATCTATAGTCTAGACCTTAGAATTGCTTTGCCTTTGTGTAATTGGATGATTTGAGTGAATCATTGTGTAAAATCTCTCTGGCCTATGTTCATAGGATTTGCTTAAGAATCAGATGTGTTCAATTTAGTGTAACAATATTTCGGATGTAAATTTCAAGATTGATGTGGATGGATATTAGATTTTTAACCTTGTTATGTGTGTGTGTGTGTGGGTGTTTGTAGTTGCTGGCACTTCTGCTGCACGTCCCAAGTCTTTCAAGCAGGTACTATTCTCTTTACAAGTTTGATATGTTTTGTTGATGTTGTGTGGTGAATCATTTGGCCTGTTGATGAAATTAATTACCAGAAAGAAGCTGAGTATGAAGAGGATATCGAAGACGAGTCTGAGGAGGAATCTGAAGAAGAATCCGAAGATGAATCTGATGTGAGTGAAAAAACCTTTGAATCTTTTGTGTGTCTTTCATCTATTACCATTGTTGTTGCAGAATTCATCTTTACTTGGTATATACTATCAGGTCAAGAAGAAAGGTCATGAAGCTCTCATCGAAGTTGATAACCCTAACAGAGCAAAACCAAAGACCTTAAAAGCTAAAGACCTTGATGTAAGCTCTCTGTATAGTCAGATTCTGTAAAAATCTGCAGTTGTGTTTGTCTCATAACGTTTGGGTTTTTCTTTTTGTGTGTCTGTTCTTCCCATTAGGCTACAAAGACCACTGAACTCTCAAGGCGTGAAAGGTTTGTTGACCACTGAACGTTCTTATCTCTCTTAAATGATTCAACATCTTATTAATCAGTTCCATTACCATTGTCTTTGGCTTAATATGCAGAGAGGAGCTAGAGAAGCAGCGAGCTCATGAGCGATACATGAGGTTGCAGGAGCAAGGCAAAACCGAACAAGCAAGGAAGGATTTGGGTAAACAACCATTTATCTCTCTCTCTCTCTATATTTATGTTTCACAAATGTGTTTATGTTATTCTGATTCTCACTCTGTATGTGTGTGTACAGATCGTTTGGCTCTGATTCGCCAACAGAGAGAAGAAGCTGCAAAGAAGCGAGAAGAGGAAAAAGCAGGTACAAACCTCGAAACACAACAACACCCTTTTGCGATTCTTGTCCTCATGTCTCTGATGTTTATAATGTGTCTCTGTTTTTTATTGTAGCGAGAGACGCGAAGAAGGTCGATTCTCGCAAGTAAGAAGTGATGACTCGGTAAAAATCCTACCTACCTACCATAGTAGTAAAAAAGAAAGACTCGTCAAGTTTATGCAATTAAGATGTGTTATGTTTCTACTTTGTTCTTTTCTCGACTGATACAAATTCCATAAAAACCTTTGCTATTGTTAACTCAGTATCGTTGGGATCTCTCGATCTTAAATACATTTTAAGTTCTCGTCTTTCCTTTTCTTATTATCAATATTCGAAAGTCTCTTGGAAAGGAATCCTACTCTTACGACTAGTTTCGCAATAGTTAGTTGATTATGGTGGTTCGGTTTTATACTCTTTGACAAGATTAGTTAGCTCAATTTTGTTAAAAAGTCTCGCTTTTTTATATGTATCAAGAACCATATATAAAATCCGAGAGACGTGTTACATAGACGGGAAATTATTCTTTGTCGCATTGATTTTCTTCTCAAACCTTGGACGATGGAATTTATAAACTACTTATCAGTTACGTATCGGTCGTTAAATTTTGAATAACTATAATTACCAAAAAACCTATAATAACTATAATTTTAAATTTTAAATTTTTAAATTTTGGTAATAACTATAATTACTATAATTACCAAAATTAATTTATATTTATTAAGAAGAAACTTCACATAAAGCTACTCATATTAAATATTCTCTATGGTTCTTGTTTGAGCTAGACGACGACATGATGGATAGTGAAGATGATTATGGAAAATATTGAAATGATGATGATCAAGGAAATATAGATAAAGTAGTTAGAGCACCAAATACCTCACTTTATATATATAGTTATTTTCATGTACCAATCTACCATTTGCCACGCGTCTCTTATTACAATTTACAGCTAATATCGACCGAAGAATATACAAAATGAGATTTGAACTGAAATATACAAAAAGGCAAGAAAATATTCAGACGTATGCATTGCATACTATAAAGTTGCCTGTATATAGTATAAACATATAAGCGCGTTACCCATAATAGTTATAAAAGTAACTTAAAAAAGAATCTCAAGGAACAAAAGATCAATCAGTTTGAAACTCTTTACTTGTCCATTTTTCTTTAGTTTTAATCCAATATAGATAGTTTAGTTGAGATCACATGAAATAAAGGACTATATACACGAAGCAATGAGATTTCAAAACGTAATGAACATGACGTAAACTAGAGGTAATAGCCATATTCGGCTGACAATAATAAGAAACTAATATCATATTCGGATGACATCAATCAATAGTTGGTATTTGTAATTAAATTCAATACTAAGAATAATATTATCTTTTACTATGATAAAGAAATTCATTATCTTTTCAGAGTTTAAGACTTAATAAACAGATGAATACTTTAACAAAATTAAATAAAATAAAGAAATTGTCGATGAATATATCAAAATAATATTAGTTATCATTAAAAACTTTAATAAATTATAAGTCGATTGACAAACTTTAACAACATCAACATGACTTCCTTCCATTATTACAGATGACCCAAGTTATTTCATATAATTTTCGTAGGAAGAAACAAACGACAAATATTGATCACATCTAGTAATTCTGATCTATACTACTGATTTTTTTTTTTTTTTTTTTTTTTTTTTTTTTTTTTGTCACAAGATCTATACTACTGATTATATTATTATTTTTCTTACTATAACTATTATCAGAGTCTCAGAGACATCAAGAAAGCCTCGTTCAGTTGTTCTCCACAGACTTTTTACTTCTCCTTGCTTTTCTTTTCAGCAATTTCCTTCAAAATCTAAATTGCACCGAAGAATTTGAACAGTTTTTAGAAAGAAAGAAAAAAAATGAATTGCAAAATATAAATATATAAAGAGTGCATGTATAAACACCACTTACGTCAGCTTTCACAACATGGAAGTTTTTCGCAATCTCATCCAATTCCTCCTTTAAACGCTAAAGTTTACGAAAAATGTGATTAATGTTTTGTAGACAAAAGAAGAGAAATATCTATAGATTAAAGAGAACATTTACCTTCAAATTCTCTTTCTCCTTTTCCAATTCTTCAGTGAGACGATCGAGTTTGTTATCAATCTCTACAATGTTAGCCAAGGCAGCCTCATACTCCTTCTTCTTCTTTTCATAGTCCTCTATAATATCCTCCATATTTTTTTCTCTCTCTTGTGTTTTTCTTTCTTTCTTTGATCTTTAAATCTATCTCTGTATTTGTTCTTGCTCTTCGTTCTTGTTAATGCTTCCTCTACTATTTATAGATAGATTTAGCTCCAGTAGCTAGGGAAAACGCATTAGCTCATGTCGTTTCTTTCGCAAGTCGTCGATAGATACTAAATTCTACGTGTCTTCTGATTAAAACCACAAGTTTTTCCGATTAGGAAACTCATGCACCGATTGGTTACGTACTTCTTAAATTGTATGCAATTCGTTTCTTTATCCTATTTAGAATGAAACTGACTCAAATTTTCAAAGCACTTTAATCAAAAATGCACTGTGACGTATATACATAATACATATTCGTCTTTAAACTTTCTGTTAATACATACTTATTGAAAATGATACATATTCGTCTTAACTTTTCTTTGATATATTTACAGTTTCTACGTGTCTTTTGATTAAAACCACACACATTATTCCGATTAGGAAACTCCTGAACATAGCGATTAGTTACTTCTGAATTTGTATGTAATTTTTGTTTTCAATCCAATTTAGAATAAAACCGACTCAAATTTTCAAAGCACTTTATTCAAAAATGCACTATGATTTGTATGCAGACATATGTCTTTGAACTTTCTATTAATACATAAGTATTGACCTTTCGGACACCAGTGACTGGTGAAGAATGCATGTTCAACTTTATCAAAAAACAATATCAACGCATGTTCAAGGTAAGTGACCAATTGGAGTTTTATAAGGAAGATATGTTAAAGATATTTGAGTCAAACGAAAAAATAAATATTAATCTAATGTTGTATGGAATATTAATCTAATGTTGTATGGACTAATAAATAAGAACTACATTATATGAAAACTTAGAATTGAATATGTATTTTTCTCTATTTTGAGCTTTTATTTTGGCAAATGTCTATTGTAAATAAACATTGTGTTTGATGACTATATAAGAATCAGACGCGTTGTTTGATAAACATTGTGTTTGAAAACATGTACGACCAAAATAATAATGTGTTTGATACACAGACACTGTTAATTATCAATTAGATAGGAGAAAATATTTTCTCTACTAATTATCAAATACAGTGAATTGAGTAAAATAGGAATTTGCTCAAAAAATATCATCAAAAATTAAGTACATTGGGAACAACCTTTAGTCAATCTGTATTAAGTTCCAAGTTTTGTTTTGTTTTTGAAATTTAATAATCTCGAAAATGTAAGATCCTGCAAGTATTACAGAAACTAGAGGATATGTGAAACGAAATAATTGGTATCGAAGAAATCCCTTATTATAGTTTGCATCCATAAAATCTCAGCTCCTCTTCAACATCTTCTAAATCTGCAAAATCAGACAAACAAACGCTTTGAGAAATTCTAAAACAAAAATAAAAATAAAAGAAGTAACCATTCATTTTCAAATTTTCATAATAATAAACATGTCAAAGCAAAGGAGTAAAAACTCACAAGATAATAAACAGCGCCGTTTTGGAGAGGTTGAAATGTAACTCCAAACTCATCTGTAAGAATAGGCTGCCCAAAGGAGTTGATCAACACGGCGTCGTTTCCAAAAGCTTCTCTTACGTTGAATAATCCGGCCACCACTTCGTAAGGAATGTTGTTGATAAACACCGTAAACTCACCGGAGAAACAAAATCTCCGCAATCTCCACCACCGGGTAACACTACATCTCCTGGTACACAAATATAAATTTACACCAAGAAAAAAGAGTAAATCTTTCAGGAAATTAACAGTAATGGTCAAATCTAAAGACCAAAACGCATTTCCATAAAACACGTACATGCATGCGTTACTCGGTCAAAAAAAGGTTATTAAATTATTTACTTACCATATATCTTTCCAAAAGCTTCTCTTACGTTGAATAATCCGGCCACCACTTCGTAAGGAATGTTGTTGATAAACACCGTCAAACTCACCGGAGAAACAAAATCTCCGCAATGTAAAAAAATAAAAAAATGACTACTTATATTATTATATAATTACATATATACACATTAATAGATATAGGCTGATTGGATTATACCTAGTGATTGATTGAAGGTAAATGGAACAGTAGTAACAGGAACCGAAATGGAAGAAGAATAACCATTTTCACCGCCGCCGTATCCATCTCCGCCGTCAAAACTGATCTCGGGAGTCTCCAAATTAACGCCCTTATTAACGGCGGAGTCTTCCGTTACAACCGGCACAACAAAATCACCAAAACCAAACCGTGCATGAGTCATGCTCGAATCATTCTGAACCGGAAATAGAAAACCAGCCGGTTCAGTTATCACCAAATCATTGTTTTGAACGGGGGATAAACCGGTTTCTCGGTTAACCAAACCAAGACAAGAATCAGCATCATTGCTAGGGCTAACAATCTTGTCCTTCTTCGACGACTTAAAGTTATTCTGAAGAACACGAAGCTTGTGTTTTGCTCGTGATTTCCGGTTTTGAAACCAGTAGAACACGTTTGCGTCACCGATTTGGCCGTATTCTTGAAGTCGGATCCGGATCCTTTGAATCTCGTCTCTTGGTGGGTTGACAGTACCCGAATTGAAGATTGATTCGAGTATCCGAATTTGCTCCGGTTTAGGGTTCCATCTCGGCTTAGGATCTGGTACACGATCTGGCTCACAAATCGTTTACAAATCATCATGCATGTCTTAGCATATATATAAACATCATAATATATGGCTTGTTTCGATGGTGAAGTAGTGTGTGTGTTGATTTCATGATAAGAACCGATATAGTATTTTTCAAAAAATTGTTTCTTCATCATCTATTTCTTATATATAAAGTTCTTATGTAACTAACAAAATACTTTTGTATGAAATTAACACAAGAACCAAAAACTAGTAGTAGATGATATGAAATGTGAATACCTGACGAAAAGGGAGAAGAAATGTTACAATTAGAGTAGTGTCCGTATGATGGAGTACGATTGCAGGGTTTGGATTTGAACATGCTTGGCCAATTTTTGTTTGAGGAAGACATGATGGTGCAACAATGATATGATGATGATGAAGAAATTGATGATGCTCGAGAGAGAAATTTAGGTTTGATAGGGTAAGAGAAAATAGCAAAACTACTCTCACATTTTATATTAGCCTCTTAACCTACCTTTTGGTGTGCATCTTAGTATAATTATTATTTTAACAAAAAAATCTTAGTATAATTATTAGTTAATATATATTGTAAAACGTAAAACTAGAGAGAAAAATACAAAAGGGAGATAAATGCATATTGACCATTGAACTTTGTACCTGTTTGGGTCTGAATTGTTACTTTTGTCTACGTTCATTCCCATTTTGTTTGGTATCTAATTAATTCAGATTAGTTGAATTTGCATTCCTAAACTAAATTTAAAATGGAATAATCATAAAATCCATATAATGTGGTAATTTTAACGTAACTTTGCGAAGTGTTTTATTTCTATTAAACGAGATAGATTGATTAAGTACTTCTTTTTCTCATTTTGTTGACATTGGTTGGGCAAATTAAGTAAGGTGGGGTTTTGGATTGACTCGAGAGATCATATTTATTCTACTCATTAATATTTCGTCAACACTAAGAGCACATATAAAGGAAGAGATAAGTTATTAACTGATTAATTTAAGTTTAATTATTCGTAACAATCTAATTACATGGAAAACAATTTATTAAGATAAGAAATGCCTTTTATTTAAGAGTGTGAAATAGAGAGGTGCAAAAAGGGATACCAATGAGTAGTTTAATATAGATAAATGTTTTTACTTTTTGACACTTTTTCATTTTAGGAAAAAGAGATGAGAGGCGATGAAGCGCAACAGTGTTCGACATGGCAATAAATATTTATTAAGCTTTTTTGAATTCTTATTGGTTTAAATTTATAGAAAATTGTTTAATTGCAAAAATCTATGTATCTATGATTAAAAAGTATATTTTCCTTAATATGTATGAAAATCTCACAAAATTCATTAAAAGTAAACATAGGCTTTCTGAGGAGGAAAAATGTGAAAAAAGAACTTCAGTAATTTATTTTAGTATCAACATCCTCAGTTCTAAAATGATTCAGAAATTCAAATCGGCATAATAGAGTTTACATAACATGAAGACTCATTGGAGAGATTCAGAACTAATTTACAAGATCTTCAGTGAATTATTTTGCCGTTTCGTATTAACCATTAGATCTTTTACTCAAACACAATCTCAGAAATGTCATAAACAGTTTTTTTTGACAAAATAAATAACTATAAATTCCGTTACACAAATTTCAAAGTAACCCTAAACATGAAAAATATGAGGTAAAAAGAACATGAAACGGCAAAGACTCATTGGAGCGGTTCATAACTAATTTACAAGATTTTCAGTGAATTATTTTGCCGTTTCGTATTAACCATTAGATTTTGTACTCAAACACAATCTCGGAAATGTCATAAACAGTTTTTTTGACAAAATAACTAACTATAAATTCCGTTACACAAAATTCAAAGTAACCCTAAACATGAAAAATACATGGTAAAAAGAACATGAAAAATCCACAACACAAAATTCCGTTACATGTTTTCTTCTCAAATTCCAGTAAACCAGTTCATACATCTTTATTTAGTTTATTATATATATATATATATATATATATATATATATATATTCACAATTTTTGTCTTTTATGTGTATCTTTTGTGTGTCTTAACTAGAATGCCTACAAACGAGCATTTTCAAATGTATTACACAGAGCCGATACTGAGTTTGAATGTATTTTTTTGCCTTTTAATTAAAAGGTAAAAAAGTATAGTTTTGCAGCTACCTACATTCGAATTCAAGATAAACGCGCACGTAAACCACTATACTAAAGGCAACTTATGATAGTTGTGGGCCAAATTACGCTTGTTTTGCTTGCTCTTAAAGCCGGCTCTGGTAGTACAAAAAAGGAGAGGAAACCATAATAAGATTCGACCTTGTTGTAATATGTATGAATTCTAGCAAGATCTAAAACCGCATTAAGTTTAAAACTAGAATCACGGTTAAATTTTGTTTATTTAGCTTTTAGGTACCACTTTTCCTAGCAAAAAAAAGAGGAATGTGGACACTGTTTATTCAGATAATATGTAAACGTTTGCAAGAACTAATGAACTTATTAACGTGAAAGATATGTTCCAAAAATATAATTTAAATAATCATTTTGACCTTTAACAAAAAATTTGGTAGTTTTTTGCATTAATAATCTTCAGTTTTTTAAAAAAAAAAGTGCAGAAGTTTATAAAAAATTAGAAAATTTGTAAAAAAAATTTGAATATTAGTCCAAAAATTTCGATTACATTCTTTTACAGTAACACATTGTCCAAATAAAAACGGAAAAATAAGACCAGCATATTGTGAAAGATTAAATGTAAACAAAATATGTAAGTATATGGCTTGAGAAGTAGAGTGGGTTTTTATTACATAGGGGGACAAATAGATTTATTTCTTTTTGACTTATGGTTTACAATTTTGTCACATTTACCATTTCTGCACGCTTCGTATCTTTTTTGTCCGCCTCTCCACTTTTATGATTATCAAATTCGTCACCTTCTATTTCCTTATAAAGTTTTAAAACGATGCATTAGACCAATTTAAGCATCAACACATTTAACCTCTTTTACGTAACTCTTAAATATCAACGACAACAAACTTATTAGTATGCATATCCTTTCACCCTTACTAATAATTTTCAAATAATGACCATTTTGCTGAAGCTATATTCACCGGTTTAACCTTTTAAAAACTAGAACAATGAAAAAAACTTTCAAATAACATAGACGACTATATTTTAGGCAAAATTATAAACTTACATAGCTAAATATCTCTTACTCCCTCGGTTCCACTATTTGATGTTTGAGTTTTTAACTCATATGAAAAATTATTTAATGAAGATCTTTAACTCATATGTAATTAATTAGTAATGATTTTTCTTTTCACACCAACTACTTTTATAATAATATTATACACTATTAATTCAAATATTTAATTACTTTTAGTTATTTTTTCTTAAAATTTGTAAAGTATAGCATTAACTAATAAAAAGTGACCTTAAAAATTTAAATATCATATGTTGTGGAACAAGAGAGAGTACTTAACAAAAAGTAATTTACACGGTGTAAGCATGTTATAAATCGAATACATTTAAGACTATGACTTTTCTCAAACTTTTTTTATCAAAAGTGGTTTGATCAATCTATATATATAAAGTTCATGTTCCTCTCTTCTCATAGCTTCTAAATTCTTCATTTTGCCACATCAGCACTTTCTTTAATTTATTATATTTTTTCTTTTTAATATTTTAATTTCATAATAATTAGCATTCATTACTATAATAAGTTTAACAAAGAATATGAAAAGTCATTTTAAAAAAGGAGAAAGACTATGTATAAATCTAGAAAAACTATTATTTAGTAAATTTATTTTTGTTAGATTATATAATTTACATTGATGTCAAGATGTTATAAAAGAACACTGATTTTTTTAACTATTTTGGGATGAAATGAGACGAGACCGGACAAGATGAGACGAAAAAAACATAACAAGAGAAATGGGATAAGACTGGACGAGACGAGACAGACAAATTAGACATGACGAGATGAAAAAACAGAATGAGACGGGATTGGACGGGACGGGATGAAAGGGACATAATGGGACGAGAAGGGACGGGACAGTAATTTCACCTACCCCTAATTATATTTAGGGACCGGACAGAGACAAGACAAAACCGAAAAAAAAATATAACAGATATGATGGGACTCGATAGGGCGGACAGGACGGAACGGGACGGGGAAAGAACGGGACAAGATGAAAAGAATGAAATGGGACGGGATGGGACTATACGAGAATTTTGTCTATCCTTAGTTATATTTAGGGAACGGGACGAGAAGAAACGGAAGGAACATGATGGGACATAACAAAATGGAAAGGAACATAATGGGATAGGACGGGACGGGACAGACATGATGGATGAGACGAGAAAGAATGGACATGATGAAAATGAACGAAATGGGATACAATGGGACAAGACAGTACGTTAATTTTGCCTAATCCTAATTATTTTTAATTAATATGTGTAATATTTTTGAAACAATAATAAACAATAGAAATAAACTAAATTTGCGGAAAAACAATAAAATTAACACAATAATATAAATTCCCGCGCGAAGCGCGGATCACCTCCTAGTAAGATATATAATGCGTACAAATTTGCAAGTTTTACCAAAACCAAAAAGTAACGCATTGGTAAGTAATTAACCAATTACTTACTAACCAAGTGGTGGTGGTATAGTGGTTTCCACTTTATGGAGGAGTTGTTCTTTTGGTCGAGGCCATGGATCGACTTTCCTCAAACATGAAATTGTTAGATTTATCTCATTTGGCTACATGGATATGAACCTTTGCTTTCGGCCCATTTGAATACTCGAAGAGAGGGTCTATCCATGGGCTGCACATCCCCTAGTGCCCCTCCATAGGTCTGAGATTTACACTGAGTTATCAAAAAACAAAAAATGTATTTAAATAAAAAAATCTGAATATATATTCTTTCCTTTTCATATTAGTTGTCATCGTAAAAATCTATTGGAATGTGTTTGAGTTAAATTTATCTATGAAATAACAACTGTTATAAAACCGAAAAAGTAATAAAAAAGCAAAAGCTAATGAATTTTAAAATTGAAGCATGTGTTTTTTTTTTGGTTATCGATTTATCTGGTGTGAACTCTTAAACTTCGCCAATTCACAACTTGTATGGATGGTCAACAGTTTTTATAAGTTTCAACAGTAGCAAGGACTCTTTGATCTCCTTATAAGAGAATATCTCAAAACCTTCCTATTAACATTTTTATACGTTTTAATCAACACTAGGAGAGTGTCCGCGCAATGCGCGGACTTTTGTTTTATAAATTTTTATTTTATGATTTTTTTTTTTGTTAACAATATCAGTTGTATCTTTTTTTGATAATGTGATTATACATTTTTATTTGGTATAATCTGAAATTTTTCTTAAACAATAATAAAAGCAAATGGAATTTAAAATTAGACTAATTCTAGACTTTCTTGAAAATATATTTTTTCTTATGAGTATAACTAAAACTTTAAAGAGCTTGATCTAAAGATTTATGGCATATTTCGCTTAGGTTGATATTACTCTGAATGTTTCTGATGGAAAATTTTAAATTTCACCCTACTTAACAAAGTGAAAAATCTTAACAAGATTTATTTAACCAGTATTTCACCAAATCAAAAACCTTGACTCTTGCAACTTTTATCAACTTTTGGTATTCTAAGCTAACTACATTTTTATTAAATTATTTGTGTCCTATCTTTAATTATTTTGTACATGATATATATAAATATCTACAAGAGTTGGATCAAAATGTAAGCAAATAGGTGAAGAAAAGAGTAACATACGTGACTGAAAGTTCTTGTTAAAACTACCAGTCTCCTTTAAGAGCTGCTGAAAATGAGGCTTACAATATGACACACCTTCCATTGATGAATAATTACTCAGCTGTAACAAAAACGAAAACCATCCACACATTTTAGCTTCATCATATTAAAAGCATACCAATTGAGATAAAAAAAAAATATCTCCTTTAAACCAATGACAACTCTCTGTAGATAAAAACTCTACATCAATCACTTAACAGTTTCACAGAACTAACAACTACATATATTCAGGAATTGCTCATGCTTGAATCTTGAATTCAGAATGGGAAATGTTCGGAATAGATAATGTCTATAATCCAAGAATTGATCAAACATTTCATATAGTGATGAAGGGAAATAGCAGAAGGAAAAAAACTGACTTAGAGAGTGCTTTTGCAGTGAGAGCATCTGAAGCAAGACTTGTGAAAAGGTACTCCATCAGCTGAGAGAAGCTCCATTGGGTACACTGTCTTCTCGCACGCTCTGCATTTCTGCTGTGTTCCTGAAAACGACAGCGTTTCTAACCCAACTTCTTCAAGGTTGTCTTCTTCCTCTACGTCGAAAGATCTCTAACCTCAAACCTCTTCGTCTTCCTATAAACACAAAGAGGGTTAATAAAAATCGAATCACACATTCTTGGCTTTTGACATTGATTACTTAAAAGTGCTTAGCTTAGCTAATTCCACCAACTCAAGATATTCAAACAAATCAATCCTTTGGCCCATTAAGGAGAAATCTTTTCACAGGGCAAAAGGCAAAACGAAGAAGTAAGAAACATGACTAAAGCTGTCCTATGCATACGAAGAAATAAGAAACATGACTAAAGTTTCATAAGCGACTCACCCAAAAAGACAATCAACCATCGATGGTTAACCGTCAAGAAAAAAAAATGACGATGGCTAACCCTTGTTGGGCTTCGCGGCGGTAAGGACGGCTTGTTGTTCTTGCAGGTTGAATCGATTCAGTGCCTTGAAAGGAGGTTCTGTGGGTGGAGGTTATTATAGTGTGAGAGGAGAATTGAATGGGAGTAGCGTTACTTGTGAAGTTAAAGGTGGCCATTAAGTGCCGGAAGAGAGGGACCTCTGTAACGGCGGCAGGCGGAATGGAGACAGTCGCGGCGGAAGGAAGAGAGATCTGAAGGCCGGTTTCGATTTAATGGGGCCCACCACAATTGAAGACGACGTCGTTTTGTATAACTAAGCAGCGAGGGAAAAAATTACATAAGTTAAAACGACGTCGTTTTGGCGTCATTCGGAAAAAAGACAAAAAAAAGTTACAATGCAAAACGACGTCGTTTTGGCGTTGGAAGGGAAAAAAAAAAAGGTGCCACGTGTCCCGAACAGGAGAGTGTCCAAGCCTTATTAGTTATGTAGATTCCTATTATATTTTCATGTTCAAATTTTAAAATATAATACGTTATAAAGTTTACTGACTAAAGGAAATTCTAGCCAATACCCACAACATGTATCTTCTGTTTTGTCTTGAGCTCTATATATCCTTTCTGATATCACATTAGTCGTATTGTTTCAAACGGCATATATTAAAGGCGGTTAACATAATGGCGGGTTCGATCGTTCAAAATGCTTTACGAGCTCTTGAACTCTCCGGTATTGCTTGATTTCAATAAAGCATTGTTGGACAAAAATAAAATAAAAAATTAACCACTAAGCGATACTAAAGAAAATAATTGTATGATTAATCATATAGATAAATACAATGGGGATACAGATCTATTTCTATGGATCCGAACGCATGCTAATACAATTTTGACAGTAATTGTTTTGGATCGACACATACAATTTTTTTCACTTCATTTTCTCTCTCTTTGTTGTCTCCTGACAATATAAGATTATCAGAAAGCTCGGTCGTTATATTGATACAAAAATATTAGTTCGATTTTTTGTTTTTTTGTTTTTGTTTTTTTTGTTTTTTTTTTTGTAGTAGTATGGGATTTATCAATTATATGTGGACCTGTCGTACGAAGTTGTTTGTGATATAGAAAATCATGTTTACTTATTTCAATACAAATGTAACAAAAAAACATATATGTGAACCAATGCCTCGTGGCCCAGTGGTAAAAGGGTCACAGCTGTGACTTCCGCCACTTGGGTTCGAGTCCCCGTAACCATCTAGGCTGCCTTAAATGGTAAGAATACGCGGATTGCCGTGGACTTCATAGGATTAGTCTTTGGGCCTAAAAAGCCTTTAGGATCCCACGGTTATAAAAAAAAAAAAAAAAACATATATGTGTGTTATTTTTTACATTATTTAAATGCTGAAATATTAGAGGAAAAAACATGATCGTGATTTCTTGGTCTTCAATGGCTTCATTTTCTTCTTTGCCTTTGGTGGCCTCAAGGCTACCCTTATTGACGTATCAAACACTCCCTTCACATTCTATTATATATTGAGGAACGATATAAAACTTTTACTCAGAGCATACTTACTTCAACATTATATTATTTTAATCTAGTTAAATGTATATATTTTACTCACTAAAAATTAGTACCTGTTGGGTTTTGGAGCTGCATTCTAAGTATCGAACGGCTCCAATCATCTTCCTTAATTCTTCTCCCTGTTACTCAAATTGATTTCATTTTATTTACAATAAAAGTTATGATTAGCAACATATTTGTAGTTTTTTTAGTTAGTTTATTTATGATGTCATAGTTATTCGAGTACCTGAACAGTTGATATAGAAGCTGCTCCTGGATGGTCTTTCAAGAATTGCTTGTCATCTCTCAAATCTGTATTCATTTTTGTTTTGTAACATTATTTTCCTAGTCAAAAGATATTAAACGTATAAAGATTAAAGAATAAGCTATAATGGGTTACTATTCCGGACCCATATAACGACCCAAGTGAGTGTTTTAGCCTTATTTTGCTGTACAACAACATATGCAAAATAATTTAACCGTTTATTACCTAATTTTGTTCCGACGAGCACAATGGGAATGCTAGGCGCAAAATGTTTCAGTTCCGGAAGCCACTATTAACCAACAAATTAATTAATCAATGTTGACAATAATTGAATTTTAGATTTTTTTTTTACTATAGTCATTTTTTTTTCTTTCAAAAAGCTGCAAAGTTTCATTAATTACCTTTTTGTAAATATTCTCGTAACTAGCCTTGCTAATTAGAGAAAATGCCAATAAAAATACATCTGCTCCTCTGTAACTCAAAGGCCTTAGCCTGTTATAATCTTCCTGCCCTGTGATCTCCACGTTATAATTTGTATCTATCAATTTATCAGTTTTGGAAAAAATAATAAGTAATTATACGTACCTGCAGTATCCCAGAGGCCGAGGTTCACCGTACTCCCATCAACCACCACATTTGCACTGAAATTGTCGAAAACTGTTGGAACATAATCCTGTATATTACATTTCTAAACCATTCATATCCGCAAATTAAAATTAACAACAAGTAAACAGATCGAAAAGTACAGGAGGTTTGGTTTCTGATTTAGGTCCAATAATACTAAATGTCACATTGACAATTTTTTCTAATATATATGACATAGTAGAAAACACTTTTGTTTTGTTTAATCCCAAAGAAAAGTTGAATTCTGGATACAATGATATTTCCACTAACATGAATCTGCACTCGAAACCGATCTTAAAACTACACAGGGAAACTGCGTGACATCAGCAAAAATCTTCAAGAGACTAGCATAAAACTCTTAAGGCACCAACTTGAAACATTTTTAAATATATAAAATAAATGTTAAAAATTAACAATAAATTAATTACCGTAGGAAAAGTATTGCTGGTATATGAAATGAGCATACAAGTCTTTCCCACAGCTCCATCTCCGACAGTCACACACTTGATGAATCTTGATGTGCTCATTTTCTTTCTTCTATTTCCGGTTTCTTTTGTTTTTATGTTTGTGTATGTGTTTGACTTTTATGTTCAGAAGAGAAGAGAAGTGTGAAGGGTTCTTAAGAAGCTTTTGTGATGATTATAACTGATTATTGGTGAAGAGGATGATTCTGATTACAACTATTATTGGTTTTTTAAAGTATTTGGTTATTTGTAGGGTTTATTCATAATTTCATATATCCTTAAATCGAAGAATTAAATCAAGTAAACCAAGAAAGTCTCACTGAAACAGTAATTTAGTAAATTAAAATTCTTATCATAAACGTTATTCAGTTGTTACTATTTAGTATTTACTTTTAAATCCGATTTCACTAACCAAATTGAACAAAAATGAAACAGAATAAATTTCAGTCGAATCGAACCACATCAAACCAAAAAGTAAATTCTCACCTTTTGCCTATCTTATTGGTTAATTTAATGAATTCAAAATGATGAGCAATTGAGTATTTCTTTTACTTCAAGTGCAAGATCGTGTGGTCAGCGAAAGTGATGTAGCTATTTAGTGTTGGTTGTGAGTGCATTTTTTAAGTGTTGGAGAAGGAACCTGTCATCTTACTTTCTTTAACTTTTTACTTAAAAACAAAATAAATAAATTAAGTTGTATGGATATTTAATATTTGTCTTACTTGATCACATTTCAACAAAATGGATAGGATCGACTTAAAAATAATACGATGTGCATTTTAACAATAATCATGTGTGCTAATACTTTTAAACCTTTTGTACCTCATTACATTCTCATCTGAATTTTATAAATTCACTCATATATCGCCTATAAATTTTTACTGCGATTATTTATGATTCTGTGGTTTTGTTCGTTCAAACAAAACATGCAATTAATATATAGAACCTTCTGAAGTTCTGTTTAGTGGTATGATAAATTGGCTGGTGGGTAGAGTCTTCAATCCGAATGGAATTCGACATCCGACATCCATATCTAATCTTTTCCCCAACCAAATTGTGGGTATTCATTAAATTTCCCGAATAAATTGGCTGAAGGATAGAGTTTTTAAATAATATATTATGGTAGCTGCTTACGTTGCAAGGTACTAACCAAACTCTCATTTGTTATCACCCCAAACGTTCACAACATGAGAATTCATCACAAACATGTCTCTCTTTTCCGAGATGAGAAGCACATGCCATTATTTATTTTCCTTTGCCAAGCAGAAGTCTTCATCGATCTTTTCCTCATTTTCCTCATTTTCTACACCAAACCTCATTTTCTACACCAACCAATCTCAACTATTCTTAGATCGTTCAAACAAAACTTTTAATTTTTATGGTATGAGTTATAATGCGGAATACGGCTGGACTACGAAGGCCGTGGTCGGTCCAACATTTAAAGCTTCACCTAAACTATTTCCGATCCAAGTTCCGGCATTAACTAATCGGTCCACGTGATTATTCATCCAAATAGGTGGTCTCCGTTTTAGTACTATCAGTAAACTAAATGTTGTTTTGTGAAAATTCTTGATTCAATAAAAGAAAAATTATATTTCAAAAATTATATATCATGATTGCTAGCAGCTGCTCAGTTTCTGGAGTTAGGTTTTTGAATTATATATTTTCTGGAAATATAAAACGAATCTACAAAAGAAATTTGTATTTAGTTTAGTTCTAAAGTAAAATTAACTAAAGGGCTGATTGGTGTTACCTTACAGTTTTAAAAAAGTCATTTCAGTTATTCATGGGAAAGAAAAAAGAAAATAAATTATTATTAAGTAGTATTATAAAAGAAAAGCTTTAGTATTCTCGATTTAAAAAAAAAAAACAAGCCAAAACATGGAAAAAATTACTATTAAGTTCTATATTTTTTGACTGTATATATATTTCTAATGTAGTATTGGTTTAAATAAAAAAAATATTTTTTATTTGGCAACAACAACTACTCCTAAACCGGTCTGGAAATCCAAACGGGCGGAATAAAATTTACAAATACAAGTTGTAAGGTAGATTTCGAGCACTCCATGGTAGCTTATCCGCCTTCGTGTTACTTTTCCTCGGGATATGCATGATAAGGCAAGAGAAAAACTCTTGCTTACATTTTTCTATCTGGTTGAATAGTGTCGAGAAAGCCGGTCACTCCTCTGCTGTCGAGACCATCTTCAAAATAAAAAAAACTCATAATATAAATATTATTGATAGAAAAAAAGATAAAGTTTAAACTCATAATAAAAAATCTGAATGTCTTTTTTTTTGGGTAATATGAATGTCTTGTTTTATTCTTAAACAAACAAACGATTTCAAAAATGAACGAAAACAATGGGCACAAGTACTTGATACTTGCTCAAAAGCCGCTACTTGCCCCGTACTTGCCCGGTCAAACTAAGTACTTATCTTGAACAAGGCAAGTAACAAGTCGCATTTTTCAATTATTTGCAAGTACAAGGCAAGTATCAAGTCATAATAAAAAATCAATACCCACCTTGTTATGACCCGCTTTGTATAAATATTTGATATTAACAAAACAAAATCACATATAATAGAAACTAAAGCTTTTTCTTGTAAATAAAAGAACCATTCTCATTAGTTTCTAACAATAAGAGCTTTTTAAAAAACCATATATTAGAAATATTAGAAATTTTATTGATGTTTTTCTAATTATAACCCAAAATTATAAAATTTTCACTTTTGTTTTTGTGTTTTTACAAGTAATAAGGCAAGGCAGGTAACCCGCAAGTAATGAAAATATTGACAAGTACTTGAAATAGCAAGTACTTGTATAAAGCAAGGCAAGTAACAAGGCGAAATTTCTAATTTGTACACAAGATGGGGCAAGTAGCAAATACATCTAAAATGGCAAGTACTTGCCCCGTGCCCAGCCCTAATTAAAAAAAAAAAACTCTCTAGAGGACCTACTTTGACCGGTAGCATATTATTTTGGGAAATGAACAATTATAACCAACAAATTTTTTTGATTAACTAGATAAGAAAAAAAAAGAAGTCAAGTCAATAATCATGATATACTATAGCTGCAATGAGAGTGCCCCCATTTATATACGTATTTACATACGTAATGCTGTTGTATCATAATCAACTAACATAAGTTGAGAAATGAGATTAGTTAGAATCTCTAAAAAGAGAAGTATATAAATTCAAATCTTACAAAATCAAGCATAAGCATATACATTCAAGTCTTACAGATCAAGCATCAATTCAAATCATCCAAAAACGTTCCTCATAGCATAAGCTCTTTTGATAATATATGTCGTCGTTCTCACCGCGCGTCCTCTGTATAATCACGCAGCTGCAACTTCAAGGCCCATTCTTCTTTGTCTCTCAGACTGTAACGAAGTGAAACACCATCTCCCAGTCTCGAACCAGCTGATTATTATCATAATCTTAACTTATGATTCTCTTACACGACACAATTTCTACAAGACACAAATTGCCTTGTTTTGAAGGCTGTTCTAGTAGCCCACAAGGCCACGGTAATTCATCTTTCACGATCACTTACGTTTCCATTATTATTTTTATCTTCTTTTCTTGCAACAATAATAATAATAATTATTGATGTTCAATGGACATACATGCTCTTACTCATCATTGATGTTCATGTCATTATCCATGCCTTTATTTGAGATTGTGGTGAACGTTATAGAAAGGTAACGGTGGAGATTCGAATCTTGTAATGCTCAAACTAAAACAGTTCTCTCTACCTTGTGTTTTAAACACAAAAACAATACAGGTATTTATTCCCTAGATCATACAGATTAAAACCGATAGCCAAGACTTTCTAAAATCAAATAAAAGACAATCACATATGAGTATAACCGCGAAGTTCGTTTGAGTCCTTCCAAAGTGGTTGGACTTAGACTTTATCTACGCAACAAAGAAGCACATGGATAAATGTGATGGACCAAAATCTATTATTTTTACCAGATGCATCACAGTGTGATACACATGCTACTTATTGGTTTTTACATGAATACTACTGTCCCTCTAGTAGATTTCGATTGAATATTTTTTCTTAAATAAAATTAATTTTATTCGGTTGGATCAATTAAACGGAATTTCTTTTGGAAAAAAAAGGAAATAGATATGGTCAGATATTTTATTATATAATAGGTGCTTACATTGCAAGCTAGGTACCAACCAAACTCTCATTTGTCCTCATTCTTAACGTTCACAACATGAGAAGTCATCGAAAACAATCTTCTTCCCCTTTGTTCATCTTTCTGCTCTTCCTATTCCTCATCCCCTTCTCATTTTCTACACCAAAACTCCAACCCGTAAAACCTAAACCATACAAGAAAAGAAACCAACCAGTCTCAGCTATTCTTGTGTTTGGAGATTCAACCGTGGATCCAGGCAATAACAACTACATTGAAACAATATTCAGATGCAATTTTCCTCCCTATGGCCTCGATTTCAAAAACAACATTCCCACTGGTAGATTTTGCAACGGCCGACTTGTGACAGATTTTATTGGTTAGTATATATATATATATAGAAGTTAAAATGTGTTGATCTTATATAAAGTTAATCTCTATATCATATTTTTATGTATTTTTTATTTTGTCGACATATTTATGTGTCTATAGGTTCATATATTGGAGTGAAGGAGAATGTGCCACCATATTTGGATCCAAATCTTGGAATAGAAGAGTTGATGAGTGGGGTTAGCTTTGCTTCAGCTGGTTCTGGATTTGATCCTCTCACTCCAACTATTGGTGTTAGTATTCAATCTCCATCTATTTTTCTCTATTTTAATGTCAAGACATAATTAAATACGTACGAAATAGTTAATTATATGAGTGCTAGTGAAACTTCCAAACCGATTTAAGCTTAATTATATATAACCGTTTGTTAATATTTAGAGATGGTTATTAGTTATTTACCTATTACTAAATTTCAAATAAATAAAAAAGCAAAGAAGATATATATTTCGGATAGGAGGATTCTGTAGAAGATAAGTTACGTCAAATTTTTATCTTGTTTTTTTTAAATATGGGGTTACATACTTATTTTTTAAATCCAATATGTGCATTCTTCAAATTCGAAGATACCACACACACGTACACAAATATATAAACATATTTTTATATGAAGAAAACCATTCATAAAATGGTTGGGGGGCCTATTACATTATATTTTTAGATTGCAACTACATTTTTTGAAACGTCATATCTCATATATATATA
This sequence comes from Microthlaspi erraticum, assembly GCA_902728155.2. Classification (NCBI taxonomy): domain Eukaryota; kingdom Viridiplantae; phylum Streptophyta; class Magnoliopsida; order Brassicales; family Brassicaceae; genus Microthlaspi; species Microthlaspi erraticum. Next base: position 111,588 of record CACVBM020001237.1, on the reverse strand, counting down.
TATATATATATATATATATATTCTATTCGTAAGAGATAATAAAACCTCATGTTTATTCACGAGTACGTTCTAGAATATGACAACTAGATCAAATAAAATTAAGGAAAATCTTATATATAATAGGAGAGTTGCTCTCTCCATCTAGGCTATCCACATCAGCAAAAAAATTCATTAAATTGTTTTTAAGATATTTAATACATGACTATTCATATTTCTTTACATATATTTATATTTTAAATATAAATAAAACTAAGAAAAATACACAACTAAATTACTTAATTAATATAAACTATGTGATAATTTGATGTTAAAAGTTATGAAAAAGTTTAAATATAAGTAAAAATATATTTAACTTGAAATGGTATATATTTACCTTTTTATTAAAAGGATTTATCCTATTTCTAAATGTTATAATGTGTTTACAAATTAAAAAGTTGGATATAAATTAATTAAAATAATAAAAAACCAATGACAAAGTAGAGTTAGAGTTTGCTTTTTTAAACAAATAGAAGTCGAGTTTTTATATGTAAATTTAATTGCAGTGAAAAACATAATTTTTTTAAGGATTGTGATATGTTTGTTTTAAAATATATTCACTTACAAAACTAACATAATAGAAAATAATCAATGGTCATGAGACTCATATGCTACCACAACAAAGTAGATATGTAAAAAATATATATATTATTTTTTTCATCTTATTTCGGTGCAAATGCGATTTTACATTATACTTACAAATTTTAACATTGAGTCAAATACATATGCATGTTTATAGTCTAACATAAGTAAACAAACATAATATTTATAATATGCTAAAATGTTTGAAATAGAAAACTTCGAGATAAAGTGGGTGTTAACATCCTAATAAAATAAAATAAAAGGACATGCGATGTGAGATAAAGTATAAATAAAACTAAACAGAAAACTATCGCAAACAACCCCGCGCTTGCGCGGGCTTCAAACCTAGTGAATAAAATAAAACACTATCTCAGATCAATCATTACTTGAAGACAATAATAACAGTTTAATATCAGACATTGTCACGACTTGACATGCACGACAAAATGACACGAGTTTAGTTGGACCTTTTTCATTTCTACCTTACCTTGAAGTCGTAGCATCTCCACATAGAAGTTCTGTATAAGGCCAGATTTGAGTTGTTATTTTGAGAACTAACCATTAACTCATTAAGTTAGTATTAGCTAATAGTAAAGTCTGGAGTATTACACTTATCAACTATCTAGTGGTTGTAGCCTTTTTCTCTAAGTGCATATGTTCAGTTTAGCAATTAAGTTAGTATTTCATTAACTCATTAAGTTAGTATTAATAATTTATTTTGTCTAAATTGTAAATATTCATTATGAAATGAAACGGTTTGAACAAGAAGTTAAAACTTTATACACTTTGAGAAAAATGATTGAAAAAACCCATGGAAACATATTCAATCGGTACTATCCCTAGCACTAAGCGTTGAAGCTAATGGCAAATATGAAGTAAATAGAGCTTGCTAACTCAAAGAATAAACAGAGACAGGATAAAAAATAAAAAAAATTAATGTGACTAAATTATTCAGTTTATAGTGCTTAGAGCATCTCCATCGCTGAAACTATAGTATCAATATGTTATAAATATTAAATTAATATAATTATAAAGAATAATTAAATTTAAATAACTAAAAGAAATCAACCATTTATGTGATGCCACTTCATTGTAGAGTCTTTCCTTTTTCTCATACCGTATGGTAAAGGAGGAACGTCTCACACTTTTCACATCCTCTTTCTTCCTTTTTATTTGTTTTTATTTTTTTTAATGCTATGATACCAAGGTATGAGACTTCTAATATACCCCGTTGGAGATGCTCTTAGTCTATCAAATCATAACTTTGGACTAAAATACTATTCCTCTGCCATAACTAATTAATTCAACTCATAAATTTTGTAGGTGCGCCATTCTAAAAAAAAAGCAGTTATCAAGTTTATGGTTAATAGTATCAAGTTATATGTGTGAGTTCTAAAACAAAATTTTAATATTACGATAAAAGTTGCCTCTTTCACAGATACATTATCCCTTTCATAAATTTAAATTTATTTCAATTTATCAATAGCTGAAAAATGTTGATACATTGTACTACTATAGAGTGATGAAAATGAAATATCATTTGAGATACTTTTCTCTTTTATCTATGCGTCTATTTTTGGAGTAAATTTAATTAAGTGTGTTCATGTGTCGTTGCTTTCATTTGTGGGGAGGTAGAACGTGATAGACCTTCCAACCCAGCTAGAGAATTTCAGAGAATACAAGAGAAAATTGGAAGCTAAAATGGGAAAACAACAAATGGAAAAACACATAGGAGATGCGGTGTTTTGTGTAAGTGCAGGGACCAACGATTTTATCATTAATTATTTAATGATTCCCATACGAAGAAAGACTTTCACTATCGAAGCTTATCAGCAGTTCGTTATTTACAATCTCAAGCAATTCATCCAGGTGAACTCTTCTAGCTTTTGATATACTTTACGATATCTATGTGATGTTCTGAATCAGCAACTCGTTGGTTAGGGTTTATGGCAAGAAGGAGCCAAGAAAATTACGGTGGCAGGTTTGCCACCAATTGGATGTTTACCAGTTGCGATAACTTTATTCTCCGACGAAGCTTTGACAAACCGTCGTTGCATTGACCGTTTTTCCACCGTGGCCATAAACTACAATCTCTACTTACAAAAGGAACTGAGCCTCATGCAAATGAGTTTGGCCCATCTTGGGTCCAAAATCTTTTACTTCGACGTCTATAACCCAGTCTATGAGATCATTCATGACCATCAAAAATTCGGTCAGTACACAAAACAATTGATAATTCAGATATTGAGATAATCATGAAACAAAAGAAGAAAAAATCAAGTTTTTGGTTACTTATTTTAATAGTGTTCTTGAAACTTAAACAATACATTACGTATTTACATATTGAAATTGTTTAATCGACCGATATTGTTTTCTATTGATAGTCATCTATGTGTGAAATATATACTATCTTTACTAGTTTGTTACATATTTTGTTTAAAATAGTTTTTTTTCTGTTTGTTTTTTCTTTCTAATATGTTTCATGTAAGTGCAGAGACGTATATCAGAAAATTATTTAAAACATAAGAAATATTTGCTCATGTTTTGCTAAATTATGTCTAAAATACAGCTAAATTTAAGTAAACATTTTTATAAGAAAAATTAATTGTGTTTTTATCACATAATACTTCTTTTATCTTATCTTTTATTTGGTTGTGAACTTTTATTTTTAATATCGTACTATTTTTTTGATAAATTACATTATTAGTTAACAGATAAAAAAAAGTGCCCCAGATTAACTAATTTTTTGAACCTGCCTCTGTTTGTATGCTATAGGGTTTGAAGAAGTGAGCAGTGGATGTTGTGGAAGTGGATACTTAGAGGCATCGATCTTGTGTAATCCAGAGTCATATGTGTGTCCTAATACTTCTGCTTATGTCTTTTTTGATTCCGTCCATCCAAGTGAGAAGACTTATTTCCTTCTCTTTAAGTCTCTCCGACCAATGATTGATTCCTTCCTCGGTAGTGTCTGAGATTTTTAATTAGTTTATATAGTTGATATCAGTTAAGTGATAACTGATAAGTTAATTTTAACATATTGATAGATTTTCTTCTTCCATGGTTGGAGATGTTATATCTTTATCAAAAAAAATGGTTGGAGATGTTATGTAATGATGGTTTACGCGCGTAGTACTATTTAAACTAAAACTGAAACTAAATAAAATTTATGTTTTACTATATCTTCTGTATCCTTTAATATTAGTCATTGAAATTACTGAAAGAGCAAAATCATTTTTTTTTAACTATATTATCACTAGTAGAGTACCCGCACGTTTGTGCGGTGTGACGTTGTTGTTTTGTGTAGAAAATTTAAACCCTAAATCCGAACCCGACAAAAAACCCTAATCAAAAAATTTAAAAACCCAAACTTTTTTAATAGGTCTAAACATGAAAATCCGAAATCAAAAAAATCCCGAAAACCCTGACTGAACAAAAAAAATCTGGAAACTTTTTCACCCGGAACCCGACCCCAATACCTAATCAAAATTTTAAAATACTCAATTTTTTTAATATATCTAAACCCGAAAACCAGAAATCTAAAAAATCCGGAAAACCCTAAACTGAAAAAAAAAATTGAACCTAACCCGAACAGAAATTTTCAAAGAAACCCGAACAATTTCTATATCTCTATATATATCTCTATAAAATTATGTCTCAGATTTTCACCCAAACCCGAACTTGTCTATAAAAACCCGAAAATCCAAAAAGCATATTCTATTGATTTGGAATTATCGTTAGATTATGTTAAGTTTTTTTTTTGCAGATTTTTAAGAGATGGAAAACGGAAGTTTTCTAAACCATCGGTTTATTTTAAGTTATTATTCTTGTATCCAAACAATTTTTTCCATTTATTCTTCTATCCAAATAGATTTTTCTCTTATTCTTATATCCAAACAACTTTTGTTTCCATTTATTCTTCTATCCAAATAGATGTTTCTCTAATTCTTGTATCCAAACATTAGAATGTACTTCTCAATTAATAATATAAAGATATTGACGAACATATGGTTATGTAAAATATTTTTCTTTTTGTTATGACCGATATATAATCTTCTTAAAAAAAGTTTTGTAGTTATGTAGGTAAAATTTAAGAAAAAAAAATATAAGTTCGAAGATACTTATTTAAAATTACCAATAACAGTTTTTTATTTTATTTTGAAAGCGAAATATTTCTCATTTTTTCTCAGTGATAATTAGCATAACTATTCACCGATTAAAAACATTATATATAACATCTCCAAAAAGAATTTCAATTATATCTCGTAGTTTTTAATACATCATGACAGTAATACAGACATATAGCATATTCTAAACAAGAAAATCTTCACTAATAGATGCAATGGCCTTCTTAACAATGATTTGATACATTCTTTGTGTTGGATGGACCGCATCCCAAAAAACGTATCTGGAAGGATCTTTGCATACTTTCATATCCTTGCATGTCTCTCCATATTCATAGGTACCCGTTCCACAACATCCTTTTGAAGCTTCGACGAAACCTACAAATTAAAATGAAAAAGAACATTAATGAGATCCCTAATTTTTCCTTTGTTAACTGATGAATTATATTTCAAAGAAATGTTCTAAGAAAATAGATTCATGGTGATCACCAAATTTTCTTGGGTTTTTAATGGCTTCCGTGATGGTAGAATAGGCATCCACATAGATGGTTTTCAAACCGATTTTAGATTGCAGAAGTTCGAGATTCTTGACGATTTTGGAGTTGAATGAGAAAGCGATTTGGTTTAATTGATCAATGCAAGTCGTTTGGCCTCGTAGGTATTTAATTAAAGGCATGCATCCCATGGGAGGAACTCCTACCACCACCAACCTTCTAGCTCCAAGTCTATGCAACATCTGTAAAATAACAAGAATAAAGTCAGAATATGATATGAATCTGTTATTTATATAAAAGTTAGTTACAGTTCATATAATATTAATAATGTCGTCCATTTGTATGCACATGTGTCTATTACAGTTTAACTATTAATCTGGGTCGGTTTATCCAACTTAAACACAAACTATATATAAAAGTAATTCAAACCAAATTGAAAAGCTTTTTGGCCAAAAAAAAAACTAATTTAAAAAGCTGTGAATTTAAAAAATTTCAATATATATTCCATCAAGGCATCAACTGAATGTGAGCTAATCTAGTTATCTAATTTTTTTATTCATAAACTTTTTGTTCAATGAAACATTCTACCGATAGTGAACAAGGATCCAATTGGGGTGTCCTATATATATAGTGGCTACGTACATTATTATTTAGTGGTTCAGAAAGCAAATGCTGAATTTATTTTATACAACCAACAAAAAAACAAAGAAGTGATTTTTATATACTTGTGGATATGAATTGTGGACGTGTTCCGGAAACCGGACAGTAAAAAAAAAGACAAAAATAAATGTCATTGTAGGGTATTCAATATTTATTAAAATTAATTTCTGTCAACAACCAGATAGGATTCGTATTATTTCCTTTGTACTCTGTGTTTTTTTTTCCCTCTATTTTTGTTGTAATTCATGACTTTATCGTATTTAAGTATCAGGACCCACACCCATATACACAAGGTATTTCGTATTTTTTCAATTCCAATAATTCAATGCGCACTTAATTCAACAGCTACACAGAAAGACACGTTCCATTTTTTTTTAATAGTCAATTAGTTCAAGCAATAGTGAAATGAAATTGTTTTTCTTCACAGAAATAATTAAGTATTTTACATGTATAACTATTACACGAAACCAAGAACTAAACTACATCTTATATCTAAACATGTAGAGATAGTTATCATATATACATAATACATACGTATATGTAAACGGTATACGAAGGTTTAGTGAAGCCGTATACATACCTTGGCGTCGTAAAGCATACGGGAGGAGAGGAAGTCGATGTATTGCTCAACTGTGAATTGCTTTTGTCGAGTAAAATCGATCAAGTAATTTTGAAGAAAGTCATTTGATCCCATACTTAACAGAAATATCGCATTGTTAATCATTTTCGCGCTCTCTTGTGGACCGACCAATTTATTGAGGTGAATTTTGTAATGCAAAAAGTATTTGGCTTGCGTAGAGAAACTCCACACGTTCTGTTCCACCAACAAAACAATTTAAGTTCAGTTCAATATTATATGAAACTCTCACCTATATGTTTTGTTCTTGAAATAAATAAAAAATGAAAAGTGTTTAGGCTTACGGATATGTTAGCTGTGAGATCGTCATAACCAGAACCGGCCGAGGCAAAACTTGCACCATGAGGTAGATCCGTTTGGGTTAGTGTTGGATCAAGAAAAGCCGGTATCGGTGGGTAACCCATTGCCTCGGCTGAAAAATTATTAACAATGTAAACATATATATATATATATATATATATATATATATATAAGTTTGAGGTGAGCATAATTTCAGAATTAATAATCACATATATAATTTTGAAGAGTAATATAGGTACGTAGAAATGTAAACTTATCAAAAATATGTTTTCATGTGTACATAAACAAACTTCAAGACTAACATGAATACCATAAGATAAAGTTTATTTACCGATGAAATCTGGTGCGAGCAATCCATCGCATAATCTTCCGGTGGATCTATGGTTTATGAAATTCCCACCATAAGGTGGAAAATTTCCTTTCATCTCGGTGTTAAGGAAATTATTGTTTCCCGGATCGACACTAGAGTCTCCAAACACAACAATCGTTGTCACGTTGTGTTTTGCTGCTAGCTGACGGAGGAGGTGGACATCCAAAGCCACCACCGAAAGTGGCAGCAGCAAAGCCAGTGCTACAAAAAGAGTCAGAAACTTAACAGGCAACATTTTCGTAGATAGAGGGAATGCAAGACTTTTTTAAGTTAGAAAGTTCCTTTTCGGAGAATGTAAATGTCATATGGATTGTGTGGAGAGTTGTAATATATATATATAGAGGGTTTTTCTTCTCTTTTTTTTTGACAACTTGGCGTTCAGTTGTTGGTTGAAAAACATATAATGTAAAGTGGGGCAACAGAGAATTCAATTTGGGTTATTGAGTTGGTTTTTTGTTGTGATGTATAAAATCTTTATGATTTTATGGTCTCTCACACCTATTTTTGGTATCTTTTATATATGGAGCTCCATGACATATTATTAATATTCGTTAAGTAATACTTTTTTGGGGCTTTATGTCCGTACTTCTCTTCAGATTTGAATTCGGGCACAATAATATATCATAATATATAGAAAATCTAACTATCATACAACATGGTGAAAACATAAGTATCACAACAACTTTTATTAAATTCTTAAGGAATTATTTACCCACCGAATAGGCAAATAGTGCCTTCTTGAGCAATATTTCAAACTAATCTTACAAAATACACAAGGTATCACACATAATTCGGTAACCAATTGGGGTAAGCCAAGATTTTGCATATGAGGACTAAATATCAGTTGGCTGATGCTCTTTACTAAACTATTATTCTCTTCTTACTTCAAAGCTCTTCTGAACAAGATGGGTGTTATTAACATTTACACTCTATGTTGAGGAGAATGTCTGAATGTTGACCCCCGTAATAACACCCATTTATGAATATCGACCCCGGTAAAAAGCATGCCTTCTTCTGTTTTAAAATATATATCAACCGTTAGTTCCTCACTTCATTAAAAAGGTAGCTTATTCATCAGTCATCACTAATCCATTTAGCGATTGAACTGACTGTCGTTAAGGCTTTACGTAACTAGTGATGTCTTAATCTAGTAAATATCTGTTATATTCTCGGTTTCGTTGTTTAACAAAACGCATAGTTATATACACATCATATGTAAGATCATTGTCAAATGTATGTGTGTATATATTTGTAGGGAGGAGACCAAGAATTAATGTATTCGCGTTTAACATATGATTAGCGCGAGGTTAATTGTTAATAGGTTTCTAACACAAAATTATGGCTAATTTGTTAGAGGTGGAATGAACACATTCTTGAAATTGCCCTCCCCCATTAAAGATAGTCTACAAATAACTATTTAAGCCGACATCCTCCAAGAAAAAAAAAAAAAAAAAACCAAAATATTAAGAAAAAGAAGTCAAAAGAATCGGCTTCATCTCCATATCTATAGAAGTCTTCTCATCACTTGAAGATCATCCATTAAACGTAGAGCTCGAGAGCAAAACCTTTAATCTTTAGGTTTATTGGTCCTTTTCTTAGCGTTCTCTTTTCATCTTGGCAAACGACAATCTTATTGTAATTCTCTAAGCTTTGCATTGATTAATAAATGAACTGCTTTCTTAAACTCGCGACCTTATATCCAAAATAACTCTTCTAATATTATCATATTATGGTTCCAGAGTAGATAACCATATTATGAGACAAATAACATTTATTTTGTACTTTTGCAAATTAAAGGGCCTATAATCATTTACCTAATTTAATAAATGTCCATGGTCTTTTAGTGTATGAATTTGTTTTCGTTAATTTTACTTCTAATTAACCGAACGGTTGTTCTTTGTATTCGAGACAAAATCGACTTCAACGGAAAAAATATAATTGAGAAACACTTTCTCTTCCTCATATACTCTCTCAGAATATATCAAGTTAGTTTTAAGTTTCTTTATAATAGTTTAAGCTTTTTAACCTTGTTACTGAAATGAAAGTTTCCAAATACCGCAGGTTTAGGTCACCTACATGTGTGGTATATAACAGTTAGAGAATAGCCATCCTTGCCGTAGTATTAATTATTTATTGTCCTCTCTTTTTTTCAAACCAAACAGCAACTATTAATTATATGAGTGTTCTGTGTGTGTATATATAAGTGTTCACTTACACACACATATATCATGATTCACATATAAGTTTATAAATACAAGTACAACACATAAATACTCGAAATAAACACAAAGTGGGGTCTATATATTAATCCAGTTCCAGGATATAATTGAAATATAGTTACAAAATTGTTTAAAAACTTGAGATAAAGCAAAACAATAAATTATCGTTTTCTAAATGGAATAAAACAATAAATCTGTGTTATGTTCGATCACATCATGTACAAATATACTGTAATTTTTTTTTTAAAGTTTCTTGCAAATATACTGTATTAGTCAAGATCATGTCCATTAATTCAGTGCACTGCTATGAGAAATCAAAATCGAAATCTCGTTCTTTTAAATTTGATTTCTGTTTTCAATTTTGCCCTTTTATAGAAATTTAATACAGTATGAATGACGAAGTAATAGTTGAAGACTTTTTTTTTTTTTTGGTGTCGTATTAAAAAGAAAACATAATAAATCATAATTTTATAAGTAGGAAATGTAGGTGACATTAACTGCTGTATATAATAAGGAGAGTAGTAGAATGATACGTAAGATTAGGTGGTTGTGTGACCTATATTTATTAGACACGTCCCACTTTTGTACAGCTCATGCTTCCTCGCGATCGACTGTTTTTGACTCTTGGAATTGTAATTTGTAACTCTACGGAACTTTTTATTTTATTTTTATAAGCTCTAAGTTTATGACCAAACCCTTCCATTTTCGTAAATTTGAAATCAGACGGTTGATACTAATATCATAAGACTGCACAAAATAATTTTTCTTAACAAGGTTTGAACCTAGGACATAATAAAACTAACCTTTTGCAGTTATTACGAAGCCATCATATATAAGTTACCAAATTCAATTATTGTAGAAACGTAAAATCTATGAAATGTGCAGAATCTTGTTTTCTTTTAGCCATTGTAAATTAGTAGAGTATGAATTTTTTAATTATAAATATAATGTATGCTGGATGAATAGCAACGACTGAAAAATTGTTAGCGAGGTAATCCTAAAGATCTAAAATAAACGGATAAACAAATCTCGTTAAAAAATTATATAAAATGTTGGAAAACATGTTTTAGTAGATTAATCGCTTTTTTATTTTTTTTTCATTACGCTAGTGTTAGAGCATCTCCAACCCATCCTTATATTTCCCCTTAGACATTATTTTAGTGTAAAACTCTTCTCCAACCCATCCTTATATTTCCCATCAAAATAAGGGAACACTATTTTTTCCCTCAAATATTGTATGATTTTATTTCTCCCTTATTTTTTATGTTATACTTTTTTATTTGCATAATGATCCCTCAAATTTATTTTTTTCTTATTTTGAACCTAAACAAATTATATTTAAATATTTATTTCAATTATATCATAATTATTAAAGTTTTATAAACTAAAATCTATCATATTTTATAGTTTTAATTAACAATGTAGCTTAATTACTTTAAATAAGAAACATTTAGTTTAAATAATACATTAATTTATGGGTTTTTTTCCAAAGAATAAAATAAGTGGGGTTAATTTGTGAAACTTATAAATAAAAGTCTTTTATATATAATACAATATTCATTTTTAGTGTAAAAAATAAGTGAATTCATTGGAGAGAAACATCACACTATTATAAAGGAACACTAAAATAAAAGAGAAAATGATGGAATACATTAGAGATGATCTTACTACAACTTGTGTTCTTAAACTCGGTCGTGCTATCTATAAATGGCAAATATAAGTGCTCAATGGTTGCTCACCACCGCAATTAAGGCCTATTATTTAACTTAGTGGGGCAGTCATTAATTTGGCCAATTAAACCTAAATTGATGTTTACTGATTTATAAGATTGAATTTGTAACTTTTATAAAATTACAGTCGCAAATGAAAGTGTGAAGTGTGTAATAATTTATAGGTGACCTTAGACATTTTCTTCTTTTTTATGCCAACAGCCTCTAAAATGCTTCAAAAATCCAAACCGGGGAAACTGAATGAACATAATAAAAATCGTGTATGAGACATTTCCTTCCCTTCTTTGCCGATGCGGAACTTTGCTCTTTTGTGTTTCTTTTGTTGTTACTTTTTTATTGAGTCTTATGGTTTGGTAAATTGGATAAAATTCAGCTCTATAATTAATTTTAAAATTTATGGTAATGCTAGTAATAATACTAAGAACAAAAAAGTATATTAATACTATTACTATTAAAGAATAAAATGATGAAGAATTACCATTACTTTTCTTATTTTTCTGAGTAAAATAACTTTCTTGGTCTTTTTTGATAATTTTTCTTTAATCTAATTTGGTATTATATAAAATTTTACATAAATCTAGGTATAAATATTTAATTTGTATGCGTCATATATAAAAAGTAAAAAAATAAATTGTAAGAAAAACCAATCCTTGAGTACTGCTCAATTTATTTCCAATTTTTTAAATTGATAGGCATTGATAACCAGCAAATGAAACATTAATAAATTGATTAATGGTGTAAATGGTAAAAGATAACGGAAACATGAAAAAAAAAAACGGATTTGGCCCAACTTACAATACAAAGATCGGATTCCAAATCCGAAATAGTTTCACAATTATGAAATTCAACATTTTATTTTTAAAAATTAATCCAACAATCAAATAATTATTCTTAAATATTCTAAAATAACCCTTAAATTCATAAGAAAACCCCATTGTTGAAAGATGAAAAGATTCGACCAAAAAAAAGATGAAAATAATGATCAATTTTGTATTAGATTGTTGAATTAACCAAAAATGAAGTGTAAAATTGCATTATACCATGAAAATAAAACGAAATTGGCCCACTTACAATACAAAAAGACTGAATTCCAACTCCAAAATAGTTTTACAATTTTGCAATTCAACACTGTGGGTTCGGAAAACCACACTCAAAATTTATGTGTATTTTGTAGGGAGAAATTGCCTGTGGAATCAGAGGTTAGATTCTGATGTAAGTCGAATGATTCGTAGACAAATATTTGACGAAATCGGACTTAGGCTAATCGAATAAAGTGGTTACAAAACCGGCCTAAAAGACCATGTAAAACACTAGGATTCGACTAAGCAAAAGAGATGGAAATGAGGTGGTGGCTGCGCTCGTGTAACGAGCTGCCTACGTACCCTGTTTTAGGGATCAAGCCAGAACGTAGTTCGATTGTAAGTTGTTCTCTATTTCGAGTCGTTTTCTGAAGAGAAATGACCACGAAAAGAGCTAAAGGGGTGTGAAGATGACGATAAATCTCAGGTTATCGGAGTGATCCGAAGGTAAGAGATTACGTGTCAAACTTCTGCCGGAAGTGATTTCCGGCTAGAAAGATCAGGGCTTTCTGGGATTATCTCAAAGACCAAGGATAAGATCGAAGAGAAAAGGATGAGAATATCTCAAGACAAAGAAGTAGAAGATCAAGATTGTTTTCTAGAAAGTGGAAGAAAACTTATGTCAAAGAATTCTTATTCAGGAAATGATGCCTTGTGATCAAGAATCGTCCTCCTTTTATAGCTCCGAAGTAGATCGCAACCTCCTCCGCGTATCTCGTCCACGTGCAACTACCGATCCCGCTATTTCCGGATCTGAACAGTCGAAGCGAGATTCTCGTTTGACTCGTTCAAACTCAGCTTGCGGACTTGACTCCGTCGAGCTAGAGCTCGACTTCGTCTTCACAAGTAGCTCGGACAGTAAACAGCTGGATTTTGGACAAGGATACTTGGTGGGCTCGAGGTCATTTTACTGGGCCTGAGTGGACTTATCTTGATCTTAGGACTTAGGTGATGGGCCTTATGGGCCGGATTTCTGGAGGGAAATCCAGGTCCAACAATAGCCCCCCAGCTCATTAAGTGAGTATAATCGAACTTAATGAGCGGTAGGTTGTTTTAAATTGTCCCGCAGTCCCGTCGAACTAAATCATGACTTTGAATAGTCATTAGAGATCGACGGTCGCAAACGGGAAGGCGAAAGATCTTTGAGATCTTGCCGTTGAATGATAGTTTCACCTTGAAAGACAAGGTAATAACTTATTCTTTAGATCGACAATCAAGATCGAAAATAGATCGAAGAGCTATTATGATCTTAAGAGTCGAGCTTTTCGAGAGTAGTGAAAACCTTAGGAGAAGATTTGCGATTATCAACTCTTTTAGATTGTTTCTCGAGAAGGCTTTTGGTTTAACTAACTCAAACATTGCGCGAGCTCTTTTTGAGTTAATCGATTATTTTTCGAGTTCGACCAATTGTTGATTAAATTCTTTAATCGAACTTGGTCGCTTTAAGTCGGACTGTTTTTCCGACTCGAACTCGAAAAAGGATACGACCAAATGAATTTTAGTCGGTTTGTTTGACTAATTCTCGCATAAGATTTTCGGCTGACCGTGAAATCTAGCAGAAAAGACTTTGCCAACTCTTCTGAAAGTTGCTTCAAGTTAAACTGATTTCTTTTTGAAATTTCGAGTCAAACTTGGCATGATTTCGACTAAGTATTTGTTTTATTTAGGTCGAGCTAAATAAAACTTAGTCTTTGGTTCGAATGTTATTTCAACCAAATGTTCGAGCTTATCGTTGAGCTAAGCTGAACAAAGACTTAGTCAATATCTTTGAAGATATTCTTAAGGTCGGTTAGAATCTATTGAGAATCTAGCTCGATCTTGGAGATGTTCTCGAATTTTAGCTCGAGAATTGGCAGAGTGCTTGACTGCCATTCAAATCAGACTAAGTGAGACTTAGTTGATTTCTTAGGATCATATAAGATCAAGCAAGAATCTATTTAGAATCGAGCTTGACAAGATGGTATATGTCCCGAGCGAACTTCGAATCGAGCTCGATGCTGCGATAGAGAAAGTTTTTCGCTGTAGTGACTTGGGCAAGTCATATGTTTTGCTTCGGATTTAACACCTGTGAGGTTTTCATCCATTTTTAGCAACAAAATTTTGTTTGTTACTGTTTTTCGCCGCGTTCCATCTGTTACAGATTAGAGCCCGACTTCGAGTATCCCACCTCTTGGAAGAGAGAAGATTTCTCGCGAGCTATCGTTTTGTGAACGATCTGCAAAGTCGGCTGCCACTCGTTGTGAGCAAGCAATCCAATCTAGAGCTAATGGAGTTGTGGAGATTGTCCACGTTGCGGTTGAATATACTCTTCGTGATGAAGTAGTAGGTCGGTTCTTCATGCTGCTATCGGGGATGATACCCGAGTGACTCATTTGAGACGAACTATCTCGTTGAGGTCGAATAGCGAACAATGAGGATGGAGCTCGAAATGAGCAAGAGATGATAATCGTACTCCGAATTTGTCGAGCTCCTTGAAAAAGCGAGTTAACTCGACGGCGAGTCCGTCATCCCTTTAATGATAGATTGTTCGAAGGATGTGCCAGTTTTGGATAATCCTTGAACATTCATGTTGCGCCAATGCGGGCCTGCTGCAGATCAATCTCCAGTTTTGGATATGACGCTCGAGAGGGAGCTGTATGCGGCAGCGATGGCGGCGGATGAGAAGGTATGGTTTTACCTTTTCTAAGTTTTTGCCGATGATTTGATATCTTCGGACTTAATATTTGCGATTTCTTTATCAAGCTTTGAAGGTGAACATGAAGCTCTCTGCTCGTTGTGAACAAAGGTTACATGAAGCGTCTTGGCAAGATGAGCTTGATAAGATGAAACAGGTGGTAGATGAGCTCGATACTAAGCTCAAATAGTGAGATAGAGTAGCTCGTCAAAGCGGCTTGCTAAGGATGAGCTCTATTCTCGTTTAAGTTTTGAACAAGTTAGCCCAGCAAGGTTTTTATGCTTTGCCTTTTGGATTTGGTGCCTGGAAGGCTTTTATCCTTTTATGTTCAAACTTGTTTGCTCGGAATGAGCTTGGTGTTTGATAATTTTTCTTAGACGTTTGATGTCTTAGAGTTTATCTTTGTTTTCCAGATCAATTGACTGTTAGCTCGATTGTTCGAACATTAGTCGTTTTGGTTTGATTGGAGATTTGACCTAGCGTGTCAGCTAACTGGTCGGACCGGATGAAGCTCAGTTGATCTCTTTGAGAATCGTATAAAGTTGAGCTAGTTTCTTTTTGAATTCCAGCTCGAGCTTTTAACGTGTTGAGCTTCAACTTGGAAGGTTGCGTCGGGTTGAGCTAACCTTTGTCGGTTGAAAACGACTGATTTTAGATGATCGTCTGAATTCAGTAGGTGGTTCTACACAATCAGCACTCGAGCTTCATCTTTAAAGATTTCTTTAAGTCGAGGTGATTTCCTATCAGACTTTTAGTCGGATTCACCGGTGTTTGCCAATTGCGTGATTTTGTAGATTAATCAACATGATCAGCAGTTGGGCTTGATTGAAGAAAGACTGCTCGGGGCCGAGCTGATTTCCTTTAAGATTATCAATCGGATTCGATTGGATCCAGTTGTGTGATTTTGTAGATTGATCTACATGATCAGCTCTGGAGCTTTATGGTTAAAGACTGCTCGTAGGTGAGCTAATCTCCTATTGAATTTTCAGTCGGGTTTGACTGGGTTTTGCCAATTGCGCGGATTAGTAGATTGATCTACATGGTAAGCATTTGGACTTGATCTTCAGGACTGCTCGGAATCGAGCTGATCACCTTTCAGATGTTTAGTCGGGCTCGACTAGGTTTTGCCAATTGTGTGATTCGTAGATTGATCTACATGATCAGCACTTGGACTTAATCTTCGAGGACAGCTCGGAATCGAGCTGATCACCTTTCAGATCTTCAGTCGGATTCGACTGGCGTTTTGCTAAGTATTCGATGTCCTTAGGAGTAATTCGAATGTTTAGCGGTTTGGTTGTTTAAAGAAGACTGCTGGGGTCGAGCTGATTCCCTTTAAGATTATCAATCGGATTTGACTGATGCCAGTTGCGTGATTTCGTAGATCGATCTACAGATCAGCACTTGGCTTAATCTTCGAGGACAGCTCGGAGTCGAGCTGATACCTTTCAGATCTTCAGTCGGATTCGACTGGCGTTTTGCTAAGTATTCGATGTCCTTAGGAGTAATTCGAATGTTTAGCCGGTTTGGATTGTTTAAAGAAAGACTGCTCGGGGTCGAGCTGATTTCCTTTAAGATTATCAATCGGATTCGACTGATGCCAGTTGTGTGATTTCGTAGATTGATCTACTCGATCAGCACTTGGGCTTAATCTTCGAGGACAGCTCGGAGTCGAGCTGATCACCTTTCAGATCTTCAGTCGGATTCGACTGGCGTTTTGCTAAGTATTCGATGTCCTTAGGAGTAATTCGAAATTTTAGCTGTTTGGGTAGCTGGGCCCAAGTTTGTTGCTTTCCCGGTTGTTGATACGAGGTGTTCCTAATTTGGCTTTGTGGGAGATATGGTTTACCATGCGGAGTGACTACGATCTTGTCGCAACCATGCGGAGTGACTACGATCTTGTCGCAACGGATAGTGTTCCGAGCGTGTCCGGATGGGACCGTCGAAGCGGCTTGATTTCGTATCATAATGCAAACTGCCTGAGGTCTCTCGGCTCACGTTCGGGTCAAGTGCGATTCGGACGTGCCGTCAAAGTAGCTCGATATCGTGTTAGACTACAAGCTGCCTTGAGGAGTTCGACTCGCACTCGNCGCATAAGATTTTCGGTTGACCGTGAAATCTAGCGGAAAAGACTTTGCCAACTCTTCTTGAAGAGTTGCTTCAAGTTAAACTGAATTCTTTTTGAAATTTCGAGTCAAACTTGGCATGATTTCGACTAAGTATTTGTTTTATTTAGGTCGAGCTAAATAAAATCTAATCTTTGGTTCGAATGGTATTTTGACCAAACGTTCGAGCTTATCATTGAGCTAAGCTGAACAAAGACTTAGTCGATATCCTTGAAGATATTGTTAAGGTCGGGTTAGAATCTATTGAGAATCTAGCTCGATCTTGAAGATGTTCTCGAGTTTTAACTCGAGAATTTGGCTGAGTGCTTGACTGCCATTCAAATCAGACTAGGTGAGACTTAGTTGATTTCTTGGGATCATATAAGATAAGCAAGAATCTATTTAGAATCGAGCTTGACAAGATGGTATATGTCCCGAGCGAACTTCGAATCGAGCTCGATGCTGCGATAGAGAAAGTTTTTCGCTGTAATGACTTAACCGGACTTCATCATCCAGTTTTAGCAACAAAATTTTGTTTGTTACTGTTTTTTTCATCGCGTTCCATCTATTACAGATTAGAGTCCGACTTCGAGTATCCCACCTCTTGGAAGAGAGAAGATTTCTCGTGAGCTAACATTTTCTGAACGATCTGCAAAGTCGGTGCCGCTCGTCGTGAGCAAGCAATCCAATCTGAAGCTAATGGAGTCGTGGAGATTGTCCATGTTGCGGTCGAATCTACTCTTCGTGATGAAATAGTAGGTCGGGATCTTCATGCTGCTATTGGGGATAATACCCAAGCGACTCATTTGAGACGAACTATCTCGTTGAGATCGAATAGCGAACAATGAGGATGGAGCTCGAAATGAGCAAGAGATGATAATCGGATTCCGAATTTGTCGAGCTCCTTGAAAAAGCGAGTTAACTCGACGCGAGTCCGTCATCCCTTTTAATAATGATTGTTCGAAGGATGTGCCAGTTCTGGATAATCCTTGAACATTCACGTTGCGCCAATGCGGGCCTGCTGCAAATCAATCTCCAGTTTTGGATATGACGCTCGAGAGGGAGCTGTATGCGGCAGCGATGGCGGCGGATGAGAAGGTATGGTTTTACCTTTTCTAAATTTTTGCCGATGATTTGATATCTTCGGACTTAATATCTGCGATTAATCTTTATCAAGCTTTGAAGGTGAATCATGAAGCTCTCTGCTCGTTGTGAACAAAGGTTACATGAAGCGTCTTGGCAAAGATGAGCTTGATAAGATGAAACAGGTGGTAGATGAGCTCGATACTAAGCTCAAATATGTGAGATAGAGTAGCTCGTCAAAGCGGCTTGCTAAGGATGAGCTCTATTCTCGTTTAAGTTTTGAACAAGTTAGCCCAGCAAGGTTTTTATGCTTTGCCTTTTGGATTTGGTGCCTCGGAAGACTTTTATCCTTTTATGTTCAAACTTGTTTGCTCGGAATGAGCTTGGTGTTTGATAATTTTTCTTAGACGTTTGATGTCTTAGAGTTTATCTTTGTTTTCCAGATCAATTGACTGTTAGCTCGATTGTTCGAGCATTAGTCGTTTTGGTTTGATTGGAGATTTGACCTAGCGTGTCAGCTAACTGGTCGGACCGGATGAAGCTCAGTTGATCTCTTCTGAGAATCGTATAAAGTTGAGCTAGTTTCTTTTTGAATTCCAGCTCGAGCTTTTAACGTGTTGAGCTTCAACTTGGAAGGTTGCGTCGGGTTGAGCTAACCTTTGTCGGTTGAAAACGACTGATTTTAGATGATCGTCTGAATTCAGTAGGTGGTTCTACACAATCAGCACTCGAGCTTCATCTTTAAAGATTTCTTTAAGTCGAGGTGATTTCCTATCAGACTTTTAGTCGGATTCACCGGTGTTTGCCAATTGCGTGATTTTGTAGATTAATCAACATGATCAGCAGTTGGGCTTGATTGAAGAAAGACTGCTCGGGGCCGAGCTGATTTCCTTTAAGATTATCAATCGGATTCGATTGGATCCAGTTGTGTGATTTTGTAGATTGATCTACATGATCAGCTCTGGAGCTTTATGGTTAAAGACTGCTCGTAGGTGAGCTAATCTCCTATTGAATTTTCAGTCGGGTTTGACTGGGTTTTGCCAATTGCGCGGATTAGTAGATTGATCTACATGGTAAGCATTTGGACTTGATCTTCGAGGACTGCTCGGAATCGAGCTGATCACCTTTCGGATGTTTAGTCGGGCTCGACTAGTTTTTGCCAGTTGTGTGATTCGTAGATTTTTCTACGAGATCAGCACTTGGACTTAATCCTCGAGGACAGCGCGGAATCGAGCTGATCGCCTTTCAGATCTTCAATCGGATTAGACTGGCGTTTTGCTAAGTATTCGATGTCCTTAGGAGTAATTCGAATGTTTAGCCGGTTTGGGTTGTTTAAAGGAAGACTGCTTGGGGTTGAGCTGATTCCCTTTAAGATTATCAATCGGATTTGATTGATGCCAGTTGCGTGATTTCGTAGATCGATCTACACGATCAGCACTTGGGCTTAATCTTCGAGGACAGCTCGGAGTCGAGCTGATCACCTTTCAGATCTTCAGTCGGATTCGACTGGCGTTTTGCTAAGTATTCGATGTCCTTAGGAGTAATTCGAATGTTTAGCCGGTTTGGGTTGCTTAAAGGAAGACTGCTCGGGGTTGAGCTGATTCCCTTTAAGATTATCAATCGGATTTGACTGATGCCAGTTGCGTGATTTCGTAGATCGATCTACACGATCAGCACTTGGGCTTAATCTTCGAGGACAGCTCGGAGTCGAGCTGATCACCTTTCAGATCTTCAGTCGGATTCGACTGGCGTTTTGCTAAGTATTCGATGTCCTTAGGAGTAATTCGAAATTTTAGCTGTTTGGGTAGCTGGGCCCAAAGTTGTTTTCCCGGTTGTTGATACGAGGTGTTCCTAATTCGGCTTTGTGGGAGAGATGGTTTACCATGCGGAGTGACTACGATCTTGTCGCAACGGATAGTGTTCCGAGCGTGTCCGGATGGGACCTTTCGAAGCGGCTTGATTTCGTATCATAATGCAAACTGCCTGAGGTCTCTCGGCTCACGTTCGGGTCAAGTGCGATTCGGACGTGCCGTCAAAGTAGCTCGATATCGTGTTAGACTACAAGCTGCCTTGAGGAGTTCGACTCGCACTCGGCTGTAACACTTATGCCAGATGCTTGGATGCGGTTGACTCTGATGGGTTTCTGCGAAATAAGGAAGCGATTTTCTGTTCCGTGGCTGGACCAGGTTATTTCTATATATCTAATTACGCTTAAGAGTCTAAGGAGGCGCTTAAGGATTCGCAAGGTGAGTTCGAGCAATTTCGTAAAAAGAAAAATAGAAAAGTATTGATATTGAGATGATACAAATCGAACCTGTTGAAGGGCTGGCCATTGAAGTCGTCTCGAATATTAGGAATGAATTTGATTGGGGCTGGACTCATGGATGAGCTGCCTACGTACCTCCAGGGAAGGAGGATCAAGTCTGGACGTAGTTCGTGGGGTGGAGATACCTCAGATGAGATTGTTTTAACGAAGTACCGTTTCAGGTACATTGCGTTTAAATGACTCAGTCCATGTATTCCTTTTTGGATTGGCGAGCTTGTAGACGCTGTTGCGAGCTACACCAGTGATGAGGTAGGGATCTACCCAGCTAGTTCCGGACTACCTAACACCGGGCTCTTTGTGTTTGTCGTGACGTGTATTAATTCGGAATAGCTGTTATTAAGCTATAGTCCAAGTTAAACATCACGAGCTTTGGGTCGGATCCGTCTGGAGGAAGAGTTCGTCCTGAAGATTTGACCTTTTTGTATGCTTTGATCGAGTTGTTTGAGTCTAAGCATTTGTTAGAGCCTCCGCGAATGAATGCAATTCATTTGAGGGTGGGGGCTCCACTCCCCCGAAAACTTGTGAATCATGTGTAGGCATGAGTTCACAAAGTTCTGGACTCGGGTTGAGGTTTTGGTTAGCTGTCTGAGAAGACGCTCCACTCCCCCGCGAGATTGTGAGGTCTGCGTAAGCTAGAGCTCGCTATCTTTTTTGGTGCGGGTGGGTGGGTGACCGCGAGGTCATTGAGCTGCTGCGTGAGCTGAGCTCTCTAGGTATTGGGTCGAGTCAGATCGTTTCTTTTTAGAAAGAGGTGACTCTTGGTGGTTGATTCCGACTTGCGTTCCCGTTTTTGGGATGCTTTGTCGTTATCGTTGGATGAGGTCTTGTTGCGTTTAGCTAACCTGGCCTTTCTTTTCTGCTTTTTAACATAAGATCGACATTCTTCGGTGGAATGGTCGTGCTTTTTGTGTATTTTGCAGAATTTCTCGACTTCGGAGCTCGAGTTCGATTTCAGAACTGAGCTCGCAATGGAGATAGAATGTTGTGGTAGTTTCCTTTGCGATATTTTTCTAGGAGGAGAGTAATCTCCTCTTCGAGAGTAGCAAAGGTTAACGCGCAGCGAAGTGCATCATCGAGTGATACAGGAGGTCGAACGATTAGTTCTTCTCTGAATTTCGATTTGTACCACAGGTTGTTTCGGAAGGCTAGTAGAGCTACTGCCTCGTTAGGGTTTTCGATCTTAGCGATGATTGCTTTGAATCTGTTGACGTAAGATCGAAGTGATTCGTTTGGAGCTTGAGAAAGCGTCCAGAGATCGGCTTCAGAAACTTCTGGTTCGATGAAGATCGAATATTGGTTTATGAATACCGAAAGGAGCTGGTCGAAAGTATCGATTGAATTTTCATCCAGCGTTGCGAACCAATTTTTAGCTGGTCCGGCTAGGTTTTCAGCAAAGAGTTGGCAGGAAGCTGCTTCTATCTCTTCGGGAAAATTGAGCTCGAAGAATTTCGAGATAAAGAGCTCGGATATAAGCTCGTGGATCGCTATTACCGGAGTATTCTGGGATACATAGCTTGTAGTATCGCGCAGACGGGTTAGCAATCTTAGATGAGAAGGGAGTTCGTTGTGTCTCCCTGATTACTTTGTCGATATCCGGAATCGAACTCATTGCTTGGTTAAACGTTGAGTTCGCTTGCCGGAATGCGAGGTTTGTTTGGTCCTGGAATCTTTCGAAAGATTCGCAGTCCAAAAGGTTTCGCGGATCGACAGGAATCCGATTAGCTGGAATCGGATGGGATAGAGCTCGATTTGACGAGCTGTTTGCTTTTGTCAATCGAGCTAGATCTGTCGGATCGTTTGCTCTATGAAATTGAGCTCGATCGACTAGATCATTTGTTGCGGGAAACTGTTGATAGTTTCCGTTCACAACAGTTCGAGCTGTTGCAGGGAGGCTGCGAGCTCAAAATTTCATGGACTGATTTTTGAGCTGAGTCATCGCCTGCAAGCTTGAGTTGGAAGCCATAGTTTCGGGCCATCTAAATATAGTTGGCTCGACACCTGATAGCTTTGGAGGTGGAGATGGAAGTCGCTCTGTTGGCTGAGATCCTATCTCCGATTTGCTTGAATTTGGAATGTTCAAGCTGCTCATTGGCGAGCTCATCGGTGGGACGAGAGTCTGGAAGACATGAGCGCGCAGTGGCGCCTCATCCCGTTTCGACGAGCTGTTTAACGAGGTCATCGGTGGGATGAGAGTCTGGATGACAAGAGCACGCGGTGGTGCCTCATCCCGTTTCGACGAGCTCTTTAACGAGGTCATCGGTGGGATGAGAGTCTGGTGACAGGAGTGGTGCCTCATCCCGTTTCGAGAGCTGTTAGGTTCGTGGATTGGTGAAGAGTCAGCTGAGTTCCCGGAGGAGGACTTATAATCGTCCGTAGCTCAGCAAGACTTCGTTCATATTTTTCCAACCTGATTTTTTGGTCGTATTGTGTTAATCAGGTCGGTGAGCATTCGCTTGATTCGGGCTTGGTCGTCCGGATTCGGTCGAGCCAAGCAAACGATGACGACACAGTTCGTCGGAGTTTCCGACTGATCGGTGTCGAGGTAATCGGGAATCTTTAGATTTCCCGAACTCGCAAATGAGGTTTCTCAATTGCGTGCGAGATCTGATTCGGTAGAATCGAGTTCTCGGCTATCACAGGAGTGACGAGGTTGATCACCGATGGTTTCACGCGGGCTGGAACATTCGAGTTCGCTGCCGCGGAGGTGATAACCGGATCGATCAGGACGCTCGATCTACTAGCAGTTTGGCTGCTGCCAGTTGGCGAGGTGATCGGGTTTTTCGATGTGTCTGCAGTTTTGGCACTGCTGACATCCGAAGTGATTTGATCCGATGGGATCTGAGATTGGGAGCGAGCTCCCTGAGAATTTGATAGGACTGAGTCCATTTCGTTCTCAACTGGTCTAGGTTCGACCCTTGTGTAAGAGAAAGCTATTGTCTCCCCTCCTTCTAGCGCCAAAATGTGGGTTCGGAAAACCACACTCAAAATTTATGTGTATTTTGTAGGGAGAAATTGCTGTGGAATCAGAGGTTAGATTCTGATGTAAGTCGAATGATTCGTAGACAAATATTTGACGAAATCGGACTTAGGCTAATCGAATAAAGTGGTTACAAAACCGGCCTAAAAGACCATGTAAAACACTAGGATTCGACTAAGCAAAAGAGATGGAAATGAGGTGGTGGCTGCGCTCGTGTAACGAGCTGCCTACGTACCCTGTTTTAGGGATCAAGCCTGGACGTAGTTCGATTGTAAGTTGTTCTCTATTTCGAGTCGTTTTCTGAAGAGAAATGACCACGAAAAGAGCTAAAGGGGTGTGAAGATGACGATAAATCTCAGGTTATCGGAGTGATCCGAAGGTAAAGATTACGTGTCGAACTTCTGCCGGAAGTGATTTCCGGCTAGAAAGATCAGGGCTTTCTGGGATTATCTCAAAGACCAAGGATAAGATCGAAGAGAAAAGATGAGAATATCTCAAGACAAAGAAGTGAGAATCAAGATTGTTTTCTAGAAAGTGATGAGAAAACTTTGTAGAATTTTATTCAGGAAATTCGCCTTGTGATCAAGAATCGTCCTCTTTTTATAGCTCCGAAGTAGATCGCAACCTCCTCCGCGTATCTCGTCCACGTGCAACTACCGATCCCGCTATTTCCGGATCTGAACAGTCGAAGCGAGATTCTCGTTTGACTCGTTCAAACTCAGCTTGCGGACTTGACTCCGTCGAGCTAGAGCTCGACTTCGTCTTCACAAGTAGCTCGGACAGTAAACAGCTGGATTTGGACAAGGATACTTGGTGGGCTCGAGGTCATTTTACTGGGCCTGAGTGGACTTATCTTGATCTTAGGACTTAGGTGATGGGCCTTATGGGCCGGATTTCTGGAGGGAAATCCAGTCCAACAAACACTTTATTTTTTAAATTAGTCCAACAATCAAAAGTTTATTTTAAAATACTCCAATTTAAAAACTTAAATTTTTAAGATAACCTAAGAGTTAAAAAAAAAATGATCAATTTCTTTGAAATACTCAAAAGTTCATAAAATCTTTTCTATAATGTTCTAGTTCTAAAACTAAAATCATTCAAAAACATTTGACCAGGAAAAAAACTAACTGAAAACCTTAATTTTATATCGTTGTTGAGAGACAGAAAATAACTTACAGTTATTACCATGACATAGTTAAGAATCTGAACTGGTTGTTTGTCCTTGCTGTTTGTATCGTCGCACGTCCTGCCAAAGTCGCGTTTGCATATATTGTGCGTCAAGCTATACCAATGGCTGATACGTACATATCTACGACAAATTGAGAAAACCAGTCGGAATCAAAAGCCCTAACAGAATTAAAAGGTGAGTAATCTGAAAATGCCATGGAAATAGAGAAACGGGAGGATCAGGATTACCGTTCTAACCGAGAAGGAAGCACCAGAAGAAAAGCAGGAAGATGAACCTCCGCAACACAGAACTAGGGTTTTCTGATCAGAAAGATGAACCTAGGCGGAAACAGAGTTACAGAAGTGTGAGATTTCATATTGGAGTGGGAGAAGAAACGATGATGAACGACGGCTGAGTGAAACTAGGGTTTTGCGATTGAAAGGAACAAGGAACGACTGAAATTAAAAAAAATCTGGTAAGGAAGAGAGAAGGAGCGATGCGAGGAGAGGTTGTAGCCGTTTGGGTTGTTGTGAGAATGAGAATGAAACGTTTAAACAACCAACAGTATTTATAAGATTAATTAGGGCTGTTCAATTTGGTAAAACTGAACCGAACCGAAATAGGTCATGTGGTTTGGATTTGGATACACCGTATAAACCGCATGGATGCAGTTTTATATAAACCGTGGATATTGATATGGTTTGGATATTAACCGACCAAACCGCAAAAACCGAGAAAACTGAATAGTTCTATATCTTATTATATAAAGTTGGATGCGCACGACGTGGTTGCGACACGTATGATTTTTATAAAATTCAGGATCGCGACATGTGTCACTTTTAAGTTTATGTTTATGATTTTTAAGATATAAATATTCTCTGTTTAATCAATAACATAACATTTGATCACTCGTCAAATTCATACTCAAAGTCCAAACATATATGAGCTCCTGCTGGTCTTATTGGGCTGAAAATTTCCAATGTGTCTTGAAGTCTTTATTGACATACACATGTAACCTTCTTCACATAACCATCACAATTCACAACACACATGCAGAAACAGAGGACTTCCGGTTTAGATAAACCGGACAGGTTTTCATAGACCATAGCAGTGGCGATAGCCGGGAAAGAGGCAAAAAGAGTTCTGGTTCAATGTTTCAGATCTGAAGAAGAAACATTGTTCACATTCAGATCTGAAGAAGAAACATTGTTCCTTTCTCTCTGTTTCCAATATGTCTACCGAATTGGAGTCTCTTATCCAACGCATTCAAAATTACAAACCTCATCTTCTTCAACATTTTCCTGCAAAATCTTCAGCTGTCTTGGTTTGTCTATACCAAGAACACAAAGAAGAAACCAAAACCGAGCTACGAGTAATCTTAACCAAACGCTCCTCTAATCTCTCTTCTCACCCTGGTAAAATCAAATATCTTTCTCAACAAAAGAAACTTTCATCTTCTTCAATCCCAAAGTGTCTGAAATGGTTAAAACAGGGAAAGTAGCATTGCCTGGTGGCAAGAGAGACGAAGAAGATTCAGATGATGTAGCCACAGCGTTGAGAGAAGCTCGTGAAGAAATCGGTTTAGATCCTTCTCTTGTTACAATCGTTTCTGTTCTTGAACCATTTGTTACCAAGGTAAAGATTTTACCATTTCAAGTTAAAATTTTGTGTTGTCTATTGTCTTATCCGGTTTACTGTATCGCAGAAGAAAATGTCGGTTGTACCGGTTATCGGTTTCTTGCCCGACAAGAAAGCATTTAAACCGTTTCAAAATCCAGCTGAAGTAGAAGAAATCTTTGATGCTCCGTTAGAGATGTTCCTCAAGGTTCTTGAAATCCACTGTTTTGAGGTCAATCTCAATAGTCAAATTTTGATCTTTAAATTAAAATGCCTTATCTCTGTCCGGGTTGTTTTACGCAGGACAAGAACAGGCGAGCAGAAGAACGAGAGCATGAAGGAGAAAGATATCTTCTTCATTACTTCGATTACTGTTGTGAAGATAAAGAGAGAAACTTTATCATATGGGCACTCACTGCTGGTATTCTGATCAGAGTTGCCTCCATTGTTTATCAGAGATCTCCAGAGTTTCAAGAACTCAAGCCAAGATTCTGGAATCAACCCAAACTGGTTCTTGACTTGGATATGATTGATAACATGAATGGAGAAGAAACTTAGTCTTTTTTATACGTGAAAAAACAAAAATCGAGTTTTTCAGTGTGTAAACGCATATTACATTTTTTTTAGCATATTACAACCGTATTTATCTATAAAAATTGATTGAGGAAAACGCATATTATAGAGTGGGGAAAACATGAAGAATTTATCGAAGCTCTAAATAATAGAGTTTCCATATCAGCTCTCTATCACAAATGTGATGTGAGGTTGACTGAAATTATTTAGGGCATTGATAAGCACAAAGACACGCGACTTTGTCGACGACCTTATGGCAAAGAGCAACCCCTTTCCTCTCCGATGCACACACGGAGCTACACTCTTTGGGATCACACGTTTTCTTCATAAACATAGTGTCCTGACAGTCATACTTCGGAGTTCCCACCACTCCTGTTAATTTAAAGCATAAAAGTTTAATTCTTAAAACGAAAAAAATATAACATTTCTTCCGTTTCATGAATATAATGATGTTTTGACATATGTAAATTAGAATTGATATTTGAAAAAAAAAATATACCGTAGTATGCACATCAATTTATTTTTAGATCGACTATTTTGACTATTTTGTTAGTAATATATTAAGATGATTTTGAATGTGGATACAAACCTAGCACGAAGACGATGAAAATGGTTAGAACGATGAACGAGAGCTGAAAGCGTTTCCTCATCATTAGATGGTAGAAATAGAAATTATGGTGTTTAACGCACTTTTGGGCCTGACTGGTTTAAACGCTGCGGTTGCGGTTGCGGGAGTTTGCGGAAGCGGGAGTTTGCGATTAAAAGCTGTTTGTACGACTGGTATAGCAATTCATAGCGGTTGCGTTTGCGGGATATTTTTGACTGGTTAGCCAGCGGGTGCAAGAGCGGTTTAACCAAAAGTTACTAAAATAAACATAATATATAATTATTCAAAACATTTATAACCATATTATTAATAATTTTTTTTAAATATATTCTTTGATGAATTTTTAATTTGAAAACTACCCTTATTTTTTTTGGTTTTGAAAAATACACTTTTTATATGTGAAAATTATTAATTTGAACCTAATTTAATAAAAACGAAATTCAAATAAGAAATATAAAATATTAAGATTTGATAATAATTTTGTATCATTTTAACATACTAAACCATCCTAATTACCTGTTTAGTTTTTTTTTAAACAATAATAAAAATATAAGATTGTTTATATAAAGTTTAAATGGGGTGAGATTAAAGTTGTTTATAAAGTTTCAAAAATATTTAAATTTTTCAAAAGATAAACATTAAAAATGAAAGATATATTTCTCCACTTTTAAATTTTTAATAATTTATAAACTTTAAATATATGTAAAGTTTTAATTTATTTAAAGTTTCATTTGGTTGGAATGTGTATGAGGTTAAGTTGTTTATATAAAGATCCAAAATATTAAAATTTGTTTCAATTTAACATATACTGTATTTATTGAAAAAAAACTTATTAATTTATTATTTTTTTAATTTTCGTTTTAATTTGTAATTATTTATTATTTTTTGTTTAAATCACGTCAAAACATACTTTTTACATTTTAAAAGTGTATTTTTCAAAACAGAAAAAATTTAGGGTATTTTCGAAATTTTTAAACATAATTATGGTATTTTTCAAAAAAATATACCCTTATTCCAAATTTGGAGATATTATGTTTTTTTTTTTTTTTTTTCAAACCGCAACCGCCCGCAACCGCAAACGCTTGCGGAAAGGAGCTTTTGATTTCCAGCGATATAGAGCGGTACAGAGTGGTATAGAGCGGTTGAAAGCGGTTGTCGTGATTGTTATAAAACGCTAAGAACCGCTACGAACCGCAAACGCTGCGTTTGCGGGTGGTAGCGGGAGAACCAATCATCACCTTAAAAGAAAGAATAGTGTGTATGTGAGTCTCTGTGTGTGTATTTAAGGAGTTAGATCTATCTTATTTTTAAACAAACAAGGTGGTTGTCCCGCACCTTGTGCTGGTACAATATTTTTTAAATACAATTATTAATTAAAGATTTAAATACAATTATATGTTAATCTGTTTTTTTAGCTTTTGTGATGATTGTTGTTGGCATCAAGTATATTCGATTTAGATGCCAAGTAGCTCTACAATGTCCTGTCTGAGTAGTGACATCGAAATTCTTGATGAGAATCCAATCTCCCTCGTTGACCTTGCAATCATAAGCCTCATAAACGGAAACATGCACAGTTGCTTGAATCTTCTCTCCCTGAAATAATTATAATACAATAGTTACAAAGATCACTAAGGTATTAATATTATCTATCATAGATTTTTTTTCGCTTTATCCGATACCTCTTCATCAGATAGTATGAGCTCTAATCTTTTAGCAGAACTTGGGTGATCGTTTAGCCAAAAACGCAAAACTTTGACCAAAATTTCAGAATCGTGAGTCCTCGGCCCTAGTCCTGAAACTGTATACCTCTTCCTCAAGACCTTATCATACGTAAGAAGCTTCTTGTAGGTGCCTGATTCATTAACGTAAGTACTTAAGATATATTATTAATGATTAAGCAAATATTATGGATATTAAAAAAAAAAATTGTTATAGATTCGCCATTAGAATTAGGGTTTCATGAATATTAAGATGGTAATTAAAAGGATAGATGTTCATACCTTCTTTTGCTGGAGTTGAATATTTCTCGCTTGGGACCAAATCTGATCTTCTAGATTCCATTAGCTTGGAACTCACTGTTACAAAAGCGAGAGAAGAAGAAGTTAGAAGCGTATATGTAGATGATTGACAGTAGATAACAAATAATCAGTTAATCATTACAGTAAATAGAACTTAAATCAAAGTGAAACAATAAAGATACATGAGAAGAAGAAATATGAGACCTAAGAAGTAAGATTACGTATAGAAAGAAGATATGCAAATCGTAATGAGAATTGGGTTGATTTTGCTTGTAGCTATAACTATATATAAGACAGAGTCGGCTAACAAACCTAGGTTTTCCAATTTTTAATTCTTTACAATTTTTTTAATTTCTTCCATATATGTGGCGCGAAAATATGTTAGTTATACGGTATATATCCAAAAATAATTTAGGAAGAAAGCAAAATTCGTTATCCATCGTCCAATAAAATAAATTCGTTTTTAAATAAGATAATAAGCAAATTGAAAGATTTATTCAAGATTTTCATTAAGGGTAGTTATGTAATTCCGAGGCTGAGAGTTAACGTGGTGGCTCTCATATTCACGAAAATTGATTTGCAAATACTAATATGATCTATTTTAAGACACATAACTCCTAAAAATTGTGGTTTTGAATGGATCTCGTTTTACGTAAATTTCATATATTTACCTAACTTAGTACATACGTTAAAGCTTCAAATCCGCTCATGTTGCTCCTTCTTTGTAAAGTGTTTTCTTATTTTTCCATATTCAATCATAAATTATGAAAATTTATCCAAAAACTACATGTCTAGGAAAAATAATACATTTTGTACGTCTCTAGACATTTCTGTGAATTGGCCCAACCTTGCCTTAACTTACATATTTACATCCCTTAACCCAAATCTCTGATATAGTTATCATGTTCAATATTAAAGCCAAAACCAGACACATTAACATCCCATAAACACAGTAATAAGCTGGTCTCTCGAACTAATCCTTCTGATTATTAGAATTTTGGTTTCTCTTTCGTAATGTGGTAAACAAAAACAAAAAAAAAATGATTACAAATCCATAAATGAACAAATCTTGTAAACTATAGTATATGGTCATTTGGTTCATAAAAATCAGCAGTGGAAACGATTTTTTACAGATCTACAGCTACATCGTCATCATCAATATCATCATCATCTTCCCAGTCGAGGTTAAACGAATTCGCAGCTTTCTTAAGCTCAGTTAAACCGGTAAGATCTTCCAGGTATGTAGGATGGTTAATAACTTCAAGTATGAAACTGTTTCCTCTCTCTCGATACTCCGATACCACCTGAAATCAAGAAATCATTCATCATAAGTTTCCACAAAATCTTAGGGTTTCGTTAGAAACTTGGTTGTCAAGTAAAGAGAAAACTCACGGTTTCAGAACAAGCTGTACAGCTATTGGAAGCTTGCCCTAGCAGCGTCATCTGCGAGAACTGAGAAATCGATCCTCTAATCTGATGAGGTAAGATCCCGAGAGGCGAACCATCATCATTACTCGAGCTAGAATTGTCTCCTTTCGCATAGAT
The DNA here is from genome assembly GCA_902728155.2 of Microthlaspi erraticum. Lineage (NCBI taxonomy): Eukaryota > Viridiplantae > Streptophyta > Magnoliopsida > Brassicales > Brassicaceae > Microthlaspi > Microthlaspi erraticum. The sequence continues at coordinate 80,670 of CACVBM020001237.1, read as the reverse complement.
ACTGCAAAAGAGCAGAAAGTTAAAAGCTTTATATAGACTGAACTTTCTAATGAGAGTAAGAGACTTAAATTACCCAAGTGGGTGTTGTAGGACTCCGACTAAGAGCTCAACGGCGAGAGCTCCTGCGATAGGAGCTAGACCGGGGCGTGTAACAGTGCATTGCTGGTCCAGTGTTCGATCAGTCATTGACTGCCAAAAACGAAACAAGAAGAGGATCAAGAACTTGAAAAGGTAACAACATCAAACTTAAAACCAAAAAAAATTGAATAAACTTACATCTTGTGGTGCAACCACGTCGTTGCAGAAATAACAACCAAGCCTCTGTCCATCTTTCTTGTTCATGTCATCGGAAAGGGAGGTAGGGCCAGCTCCATGACGCATGACCATGTAGCTATCGAAGCCTAAAGCAGCATTTATAGCGACCTTATTGGCATTAGCACAGAGAAGAGAAGGTAGCCACCGGCTTTCTCTAGTATCGGTTAACAAGAACACGGCGTCATGAGATTCAACCAAATCGCGGAGGCGGTTGCAGTCGCCGAGAACAGATTCTTCTTCTTGGCTAGAGATCGGATGCCCTGGCATCGGTATAGCCATAACAACTCCACTAGATTCCACAGCTGGGAATATCTGGTTGAGGCTTTTCACAGCGGCAACAGCTTTAAACTCGCCACGGCCTGCACAGTCTTCAAACGTGTATAGAGACTGCCTGACTGGATTAGACATGGCTACTCTGCCGTAGTCAACAAAGGTGATATTGCGGATTCCCCAACCCTATAATTCAAGAAGATAAACAACTTCTTGATCAAATCGGTGTGAGTTTGTCAAGATTGTGTTTTGAATCAATCGTTACTCTTACCATAAGAGTACGAGCAACTTGGCAACCTAATGTACCAGCTCCAAGAAGAAGGCATTTGACAGAGGACAAGACGTTTAAGTCAAGAGATGGTAACGCTCTCCATCTCATTAGCTTTAAGTTTAAATCACAAGCGGAAACAGCTAACCTGCGAGCAGAAAAGGACGAGACTTTCTTTAGCCAAAGCATTGATACTGATACAGAGCCAAGAATGTGTTATGTACCTTGTTGGATCCATGGAATTAGCAAGGCTAATGGATCGTGGAACTCGTTTGCCTTTGTTAAGCTCCCATCCAACAGAGTTAGGTACAGTCTCAGCTGATCCGTCTGATGAAAGTGTGAGTGAGGCTTGACCAACTAAGGAAAGGTTCAGGTCAGCGAAACCGCGACTCTCTCTGTAGCAGAAGAAGCAAACGCTCTCGAGGTTCCATCTTGAGCGAATAAGTGCCAAGTAATTCCGAAGTGGCCAACCGGGATTACTCGGAAGGTGACAAGGATCATAGAAACCGAAAAGCAACTGCAGAGAAGATAGATTGATAAAGGTGAATTCTTTGTAGCGGTTTCTAACGTATTTGAAAGTGGTAGCTTGCACATACCTTTTGATCATCACCTTGGCGAGATTCAAAGTCTTTAAGATGTCTGATAGTAGCTTTTGAATCAGACGAAATCGACACCAAGAAGAACGGAACATCTACAGCAAACACAAGGATCGATTACATTTGTATCCTAATAGGAACAACTGAAGGAGAATGTTGTTAAGTACCTGTGGTTGCACTTGAGTCTCGCCAATCATTACAAGCAGCGGATACTGATTCGGCTTCTTCAGTGCTAAAATACTCTGAAGCTGGCTTTAACTCTATCAAACTTGCAGGAGGATCAAGAACAAGCGCAGGGAACGCAAACCAATAACGAAAGCTCCATTTTTTAAGGTCTGCGAAGGAGATAACGAGGAATCTTGATAACAAAGCACAGTCCTCGAGAGCTTTTCCTGATTGAATATCCTCCCAAATCTGAAAAATTTCACCAAACAATTAGCTTAATCTAAAGTTGCAACAAGAGATTAAGTTTGTAGTAGCTTACCTTGTTTGCTTCTGCTTTTAACAAACTTTGTTTGTCAAGCTTATTGAAGCTTTCGACGGTGTTGGTGTTATACAGAATCCCAGGAACAGGGCACTTGTTCCTGTTTCCATGAATAGAGTCATCTGATGGCAATGACTCTGAAAGCAGAGTCAGATGATTTGAGACTTGTGGATGCGAACATGGTGCGTAGAAACCTGCAAATTTTTCAATACCAAGAAACAAATAGCTCAGAAGATTAATCTCCAATGGCAAAGATAACTTTTGATCTCGGATTCTAAAACTTTTTTTGGTTCTCTAACCTAACGGATCACAGAAATCAATGTGAATGCGTAGAATGAATCGAAATTCTTATTGAAATCGGTGTTTTGGGTGAATTTCGTGAGTTAGCGATTGTGTGTTTACCGGTGATGGAAATCGGAGAATCGTCGATTCCGAGTTTGTCGAGTTTCAAAGAGGAAAAGCTGTGCCAGAAACCCTCGTCGACGGAGCTGTTCAATGGAGCGAATTGAAGTATCGTTTGTGGAGATTCTTTCTCATCCATGGCCGAGAATCTTAGCTCTGAGTAATTGCAATTTCTCGAGAGTCAATCAATGACTGTAGAAGAAGGAAAAGAAAAGACGATGACGGAGAGAGGAGAGAAAGAGGAGTCGTGCAAGGAACAAGGTCGGTCCGGGTCGATCCGGGTCGGGTCGGGCTGGATTCAAATCGAAGCAAACCAAAACCGGTTAATATAGTTGAACCGGACCTGATAATGAACGAAAAACTTTATCCTATCGCTCTAGACATTTTCAGTTTAAGTTATAACTGATGTGGAATTTGATTTTGCATGTCTTTCAGATTATTTGTTGCTGATGCCGTTAGAAGTTTTATCGATGGGCAACAACATGAATTTCCGAACTTTTGTGAGAAATTGGTGTTTCTCTGTCTTGGTTTTTTTTGGTGGGCGACGATGTGTGTCTAACTTGTCTTTGGTTTGATCCACCTTGTAATTTTCGTTAAACCGTAGTTTTAGTTTGTACTTTTTCAATTTTTCTGTTTTCTTAGTCTTCCTTGTAACCGTTGTCACAATCTCGAAAATTAGTATAAAATCTTTACATTGTACCAAAAAAAAAAAAAAATCAAGTTTTATCGACTTAACTTGGTAGAATTTAAAAGAAACGGACTTATCAATCTTTTGCAAAGCTTGCAACAATTTACAAAATGCATACCATGTTTTTGACATAAACGATTCAAATTATTTAAATTTACAATTTTTAAACATAAATCATCCCCACCCATACAAACTAACACATTTTAAAGCTTAATTAACCGGATGTTAAACCGGTTTTTGATTTCATATAGTTGGGTAAGAAGCTTTCATGGCAAGACCACACAGTCCTTCTTTATCCTTCACATCTTTTTGAATCCTCATGTAACCATTTTCTCCCCAATTTGGACCCCAAGAGTTCTTAAGGATCCAATACTTTGTTCCGTTTGTAGATTCGCCGTATCCAACCGCAGTCACCGCGTGATCAAGATCCGTCGAGCATTCTCCGGTGAACACACCGGAAGAATAGAATTGGAAATCTAAACCACCTCCTTCAAGTGCAACGCTAACCGGTTGGTGTGCCACTGCCTTCATTAGTGCTGCCTCGTTGTTAACCGGGACATCCTCAAAACCTATACATGATGATAATTTGTACAAGAGATTGAATATTTTAAGCATAAACATTATCTACAGATGACAATTGCTTATTTGGTTTGGTTGTTTTGGTTTACTGAGCATTTCGATCTACAATAATATATATTGGTTCGGTTTGGTTATTCTGATATAGTCTGAACAAAGGAAAGTTAACTAGAAAATCAAAATGAAAACTAGATTATTTTTTAGTTATAAAGGTTCATCTAAAACCAAACCAAGCCGAACATAACAAATTTATCTAACCGAACCAATTTTTTTTAACAGAAAAGTCGATCAAAATAATCTGAAACACATGATCGATTCTTTTTGTTAAAAAATTAGTTCGGTTACATAAATTTGTTATGTTCGGTTTGGTATGGTATGGTTTTAGATTAACCTTTTTAGCTAAAAAATAAGATAGTATTCATTTAATTTTTTAGTTAATTTTCATTTGTTATGTTCAGTTACTGTAAGTTTAGGTTCGGTTTGACTACTTTTTATGTTTTTTTCAGGGAATTAAATGTGAAACCTGTGATAGAAGTTGTGTTCTGTTTAGCCTTCTTGTAGTTGCAAGTACCATCTTGGGCTATGTACGGGTAATTTGATTTAGTGGTTAAACCGCCATTCGCCATTATGTACTGAAACGCACTATCCATTAAACCGCCACTGCAACCAAAATCCTTTGTGTCGCAGTCAACAAGCTGTTGTTCGGACAAAGAGATAAGTTTCCCTTTCTTTATCTGTGTTGCTCCTTCAATAGCCCCAACCGCCGAAAACGCCCAACAAGATCCTACACAATCACTCACTTGTTAGTTGTCACCATCATATAGAATATAGTTATCTCAACAAGTGGCGGATCCAGAAAATTATTTAGTTTGAGAGCACATTTTTTATATTCTCAACTAATAAATAATTTATCAAAAAATAGTATGATGTTTAAAAAAAGAAAAGTTTATGATCTATTAAAAAAAGATCAAAAATCATGTGGTAATATCATAATTGAATTTTCTTATAAAAATTTTTACTAAAATTTAGCATTTGTTTGGACTTAGTTTAGCAATATCATCGGTGGACTAAACAAAACAAAATAACATCGGTGGACTAAACAATTTCAACCTGCAATATCTAATATATTATTTAGGTTTCAAGAACACTACTAAACCAAAAACTTGATATTATAACAGGTTCAAGTAAAATTAGAAAGTTATAGACAACAGTTGGGCAATAATATAAAGTTTTTATGAGAGTTGTTGGATTCAGCTCGGTTTAGTTTAAATATGCACAAAGATTTGAGTTATTACCGCAACTGCCTTGATTCTTGATAGGAGTCACAGCTCCTTTCTTCCTCCAATCAACAGAAATCGGTAAAGCACCAAAAGAAACGTTTTGGTACCTAAACGACGACGTTCTTATTCCACTTTGGCTAGACAACACCGAGCCTCCTTTGTAACCAGTGTACATAGCACGAAATTCGTCGTTAGTTAGATCAGCAAACTGGTTCACTGCGAGTTTGAACGTGCGTCGCTTGTTTAAATGTTCAATGCGTTCGACGTTGCTTTTGAACACAACGTAGCGACTGTTTTTCTCTTTCACGTCTGCGTAAACACGGCAATGTTTACCAATCCACTCGTCGTGCCTGTTTTGCATGATGAGTTCATCGTCGAGTGGACGAGAAAGAGTGATTGATAAACAAATTGATGAAATTAGAGAGAATATGAGAAAGATTTTGGTGTGTTTAAAAGACATTTTTTTAGAAAAGTTGAAGGATTGGTTATACTAAGTTGATTATTCCATAAGGGTTATGAAGTGGGGTTTTATAGTGAAAAATGTATGATGTTATTGCCTTATTGGCAATTTTCCCATGAAGTGACTGTGACAAATTTGGTTTACAAGTATTTTTAGTTTACAAGTAATGCTATTACACATTCATATACGTAATAACTAAATTATCAATCACGGGACATTGTTGTTACGTAACAATTTTGTGGTTATAAGGTTATTACTCTTTATTTGTATAATTGTATAATTTATATTTTGTAACAGCCAACGCATTATTTATATCTAGTTTGTTTTTGGGGCGTATTATAATTTGTTCTCTGTGATCATTATTTTTTATTTTCGCCCAGAGCTGTAATTTGCATATTTTCAACCATCTCAGTTTTGCTTACGACTTTTTTTTTTCTTCTTTCAGATATACAAAACGTGGTATTGGATATTCAGTTTGGTTTTTTTTTGACGGAATTGAAGTCCCTAATACACACTAGTATGTATGTACACCTTTAAATAATCAAAATAAATAATCTCATCAAACACATGGAATCTTGTTTTGTCTTTTTATTAATTAATTAATTTGAATTCAAAGATTCCGATCCGTTCATCCACAAGAGAACCATTCGTGCAAGTTAAAAGCTTAAACAAAGAAGGAAAAAATATGATTCGACAAACTTAACTAATTCGATCAAATCATCGCACTCGGAATAAGTAAACTTCATAAAGCTAAGTATTCTTCTGTAGAGAAATCTAATGATTTGCTAAAGGTTTCTTATTCAATGATTTTTCCCACAAATTTCATATTTTGAATCTCTATGAAGTTTTCTATTTTTTTTTCCTGAAAATACAACATAATTGCTTATAGGTTATAGTTATAAGGGATAATAGAAGAAAAATAAATGATCATTGGGAGAGAATAAGGATGCGTATAGAAATTCATTTTGGACTTAAATCCAAATCATATTCGGCTGAAGTGACAACAACGTCTAAACGACTAAATTCAAACTGACAAATAGATGCAAATTTACAACATAATTTCTCATAGGTTATAGTTATGAATAAATGAAGAAAAATAAGTGATTATTGGGAGAGAATAAGGATGCGTACGGAAATTCATTTTTGACTTAAATCCAAATTATATTCGGCTGATGTGACAACAATGTCTAGACAACTAAATTCAAATGGATATATTTACAAGATAATTGCTAATCTAATATATACTTTTCTCTTCTCTAAAACTATCCATATCAGCAATTTAACATTAAACTATAATTAAAATATATGAATTGTTACTCTTAATTAATCTATTAACTGAATTTTTAAACATACCATTAATTCGAAACAAATTATTTAGACGGATGATGTAGTTATTTTAACCAAAAAAATGTATTTAGATATATCCAAATTAAAATGATGAATGTATTTGCATTTTTGTGTTATAATATACTTTTTATGTTCTTATATCATTTGATAGTTAACATATATATAATTTGTTGTAAGAATAAATTTAAAAGTTGAGAAAAATGCATACAAAAATAAGAGTAAATAAAAAGCTATGGATAAATAATGGTAAAAATAAACGGACGCCAATTGATTGTAAATAGCCAAAAATTAGTGACAAAGAAAAACAAGTGATGAGATTGCAATTGAAAAAAAGAAATATAGTAACTAAGTTTCCATGAATGTTTTTTACAAGTTTATTGTAAAAAGTATGAAACTCAGATATATACAATATCTCAAAATTATTAGGGGTGATTTGTAAGGGCTCTGAGTGCTCCATAAAGCTATATTTCTTTCTTGAGCACTGACGGTATATCAATTATGCTTTGACAAAAATTTATAATTGTCCAAGGCAAAAACAAAATTGTAAAAATAAACAATCTAAATAGAAAACCCACAAAATAATTATCAAGAAACTAGCTAATATTAAAAATAAAAATTTATAATGGATCAGATTATGTTTCATATTTTTTGTTTCAAAAATCTTAAAAGAAACCCGCATATATGCAGAGCCTTATCTAATTTCTTTGTACACCATATACATAAAAATTCTCTAGAGTGCCATCATCTCCAATTTTTTAAAAAGTATAATAGTAATTTCATATACAAGAAAATAATTAAACTTTTGTTTCAAAAATAGAAATCAATTAATTTAATTGTTTAGCAAAAAATAAATGCAATTAAGTTAATTAATAATCGATTAACTGTTTAAAAAACTTTAAAAATCAAAGTTAATGAACCATTGTTGATGACCAAAGTATCATTGTCTCACAAATTACAAAATGATCTTGATATGAGTTACTAAGACTGAGACATATGGATGTTCAGATCCACATGTTCTATTACACATACATAGTGCTTTTAAAATTCTGGCTTCTTCTAGCTACCTTAACATTATTACCCACAAACTCTTTACATATATCAAAAAACCAGGGCGGATCTAGAGTCTATTTGGTTGGGAGCACAAACACTTTTTTCACTATAAATAATTTTTGGATTGTTAAAGAATACAACATGAAGAATTAGACGGGGGCACGTGATTTGCGTACGTCCGCCCCTGCACATAACTACTATTGAAAGTAGAAATTAGTTAGAAACATCTCCATTCCAAAACTTTGTATGAATGTCTTAACATAGGTTTATTCATAAAATAGTAATATTTTATAATAGATATCTTAAATATGGTAAGATCGATACTCAGTAAAAATGTCTTTGGACACTACTAGTCTCACCCTCTCCAGTCTCCAATAAATTTTTAATACAATATTAATATATTTTTTTAATTGTTTTCTAAGACATCTTGAATTATCTCCAATAGAGATGGTCTTAATAGCATGTCCAGTGGTGATACTAGAGGGTCTTAAGCATGATCTCATAACATTAAAATAATAGAAACAAATATAAAAAGAGGAAAGAGAAAGTCAAAAAGTGTGAGACGTACCTTAGAGCATGTTTATTGGTGTTATGATATAAAGTCTCTTATCTCTAGTTTATATTAATAGTTAATGTTTGAAGTGTGAACACACACAAAAATATTATTATTGAATTAAGAGTCTTTTATAAATTAGAAAAGCACTCTCAAAGTCTGTTATATAAGAGATGTTGGAGTAACTTTTCTTAGTTTTAGAAACACCTCCAATTACTCACGATATCGTATCAGCAAAAGAAGAGACTCTAATATGAAGTGGCATCACATAATTGGTTAGTTTTATTTCTTATTTAAATTTAGTTAATTTTTAAAAATTATATTAATATAATATGTATTACATACTGAGACTATAGTATTACTGCTGGACACATGCTCTAAGTATTGGTACGTGAGGTTGCTGAGCAGTAGATAGGTCATGAGTATGTGGTCACAACATTAGAAAGATTGATTTGAGTTCTTGAAAGCTAAAAAATTAAAGGTAAAGAAGGATGGTTTAAGTAACTGTTATTTTTAGGGTTTTTTCTCAAAGAATATTTAGAAATATGTTCCTATTTTACCTTGATTTGACCTTATACATTAATAGCTACGGTTTCTTTCAACGAAAGAGAGAAAAAAGGGTGGTCAAAAAAACAAATTTAGAAACCAATGCTATAATTAAGCTGTAATAAACTAAACATACTCATTTTCAAAACCTATCGAAACTAATTTTAAACTAACAAATAAACGATATACATTTTAGTTTCAGTCTAAAAATAACAATTTGGTTTCTAATATAAAACCAAACTCGGTGCTCCACGAGAATAGTTGTCCTCTTCTCAGACATATCTCAACTTATTATTTAAATCTTAAGAGAATATCAAAAAGAAGAGAAGACCACAAAACAAAAGCAAAAAAAAACTAAAAAAAAAAAAAATCAAATCTTTAACAAAATGGTGTCCAAAGCCATCTTCTTTTCTTTCTTTGTCGTCTCCGCCCTATGTTTCTCCACTCTCGGCGGTATTGCCGCCGCCGATGCTGACGACTTCGACCTTTTCCAGATTCAGGGATCAGTTTACTGTGACACTTGCCGTGTCCAATTCATTACCCGTCTCAGCAAATTCCTCGAAGGTATATATATCCACACACCATAATCACATATTCACATATATGTAGTGCATGCCTAGTCGTTTTAAAACTTGTGTCAATTTCAGTGAAAACACTGTAAAATAAATTCTGAATTTATGTATATAAACTAGAGCCTTTCATTTAAAAAAAAACGTAAAACATATTAAATATACGCGCGAACTAACTTGCATGTTAAAGGAATGCATGCAACGTCGTAATATAACTTATCGGTTTAAAAATCTTTAGAACTAGATTAACTTTATATACGTTAAACAAAAAAATTGTTTTCTAAGTTTTATACTTTAATTAGTGCTAGTGACTCGCTCATCCAAGAGCAGAAGTCGATTATAGGTCACGCACAAAATCGGTTCGGAAACGAAAAAAAAAAAGAGAGAATCTTGAAATTGAAATTATATTATTGGTCTTAACATTTTTCTTATGTTTGTGAAGGTGCGAAAGTGAAGTTGGAGTGCAAGAGCAGAACGAACGGAACCGTAACGATGACCAAAGAAGCCGTTACCGACAAATCAGGAAGCTACAGGATGGAAGTAACCGGTGACCACGAAGAAGAAGTTTGCGAGCTCGTGTTGGTCGAGTCACCAGACAGTGGTTGCAGTGACGTCAGCAAAGATGAATACTTACGTAACGCCGCTAGAATCAGTTTAACGGCCAATGACGGAATCGTCTCCCACGAGACACGTATCGTTAACCCTCTCGGCTTCATGGTTCACACGCCGTTAGCTGAATGTCCCGCTGCTTTCAAGGAGCTCGGTATCGTCCCTGACGTCATCTTCTAAGCGGAGAAAGAAAATTTATGACGAGATTTATTTTTCAATATGCTTCATCTTTGAAGGGTTTTCGTCAAGTTTATTATTATGAATATCATCATTAATTATCAATACTAATTTTTGCTTTTTGTTTTGTTTTAATTTGAATTGTGAGCCTTATTTAATTGATTGTCCTACAGTAAAAAGATGTAAGTTTGCTATACATAAATCGGTTACAAAAAACAAAATATTGCTATAGATTTCTGAGGTAATTATATAATATTACAAAATCATAAATGAATAAACGGACTTTCAGATCTGAAACAAAATAGTGGAAAAATATACTAAAAATAACAGATGAATTATTATTTTTTTACCAACAACAATGTAAATGTGAATTCAGATGGTGATGCAACATTGATATTAACTATACTAAAACCAAAAAGAGAAAAAACATAACAAATCACGTATTACAGTAGAATCTCTATAAAGTAATACTCGATAAAATAATAAATACTACTCCCTCTGTTTCAAATTAATTGTCGTTTTGGCAAAATGTATCTGCAAATATTTGGACATATTTGGACGTGTTTTGCATAGCAGATACGTCCAAATAATTGCAGATACATTTTGTCAAAATGACAACTAATTTGAAATGGAGGGAGTATAAGATAATAAATTTATCCGGTCCCAACTTGTGCTAATGTAAAAAATAGCAAAATATGATAAGATGATAAGATAATAATATTTTTGAAACTCCTATGTAAAAATATAGTCTCAACAATAAGTTAAAGTAATAATTATAAAACTTAGGCATATATATCTAAGGAAATTTAGTAAAATATGATTCCAATATAGTTTGTCTTTTCTGAAAGTTGGATTCTCGTTGGAGCTATTTGAATAAAATTTAGTAAAATATTACTCCAAAACTACAAAGTATAAGGAAAATTTGAATAAAAAACTGAAAAAATATATTTCTAGAAAGATTTTTGTTTTTGACATAATATTTCTATAAAATAATAATTATTACTTTATCGAGAAAATAATAAATCTAAGATAATAAATTTTCAAAGTCCCAACATTATTATTTTATAGAGGTTTTACTGTACCTTCTTCTTATGTATAATCATTTTGCTCCCAATCGTAATTTTCTTCCTCTTATAGATTTGATTTATTATTATTATTATTATTATTATTATTATTATTATTATTTAAGTCAAATTACCTTGCAAGCGAGCATTTTTTGCAACACACAAACAACTTGAGCAACAACACTTGAAACAGTAAATCAAATGCGATTTTTAGGGGATTAGGTTTCCGCCTATCGCCACCGCCGGAGAAGCCTCATGCTCTTCGACAAGAATCTTTCCATTTCCTTCTCCTCCATGGCGTCAGTTCCAGTTCCGCGTGCTCCGCTTCCTCCGCCGGTGGTTCCCCAGATATACTTTTCCTTCATCCTCTCGAAGTCGGCTCCGTGTGCTCGAATCAGTGCTCAAGCAGTTCATTTCAACTCATCTCTATCTTCTTCGTCTCCAATCAATGCTCCTCTGGAGAGCTCAGTAGAGAGGACTGTAATTCCCAGCTCTTCTCCCACAGATCTGTGGGTAGCAAAAGTTAAAGCGTCCTTTCAGCCTCTCTCCAACTTTCGAGGCCGACAGAACTCCTTCAGTGGTCGCACCCGATTCAATTACTCTTGGTACTTCTATTTTATTGAAGGATCATCTTGTTGCCTTCTTTCACGGAACCCATCCTTCAATTGCGAAAATCTTTCAAGATCTTAACCTAATATGGGAAAGAATGGCCAAATAAGGGTAAAGCATCATTCCACAAGAATCTATATGATCTATATTCCTTGTCCGGTCATTAGACAATGGGTTTTGGATGTTGCGTTCGGGCATTCAGAGAATTGTTCTTTCATCCTATCACTTTGGAAACCTTCTCTGGATCTGTCTCCTATGAAGCTGGTTCATGCTCCCTTTTGGGTTCTTTTTCGCAAGGTTCCACGAGAGTTGTGGTCTATAGAAGGATTTAGTACCATAGCCTCTGGAGGGATCTCTGTTCATTCGGAGCTCTCGTCCTTGAAGCCTTATTCTAATGGAATAATTAAGCTAAAGGTGGTAATTGACTTGGAGAAAAACAGGCCTGATACGGTGAAAATCACAGATAAGTTTGGTAATATGGTTCAGGTTTCTGCTGAATTTCCGAGACTTCCTCCAAAATGCGGCCGTTGTTGTGAGTTCGGACATCTGGTTCACCAATGCCCTGCTTCTTTTCCTAGACAGGAGTCCGCAGATGTGGCTAAGGCAGGAGAATTTGTGGAACCTGCTGTCGTTGAGAGTCCAGTTTTGAGTCGTGTAGTAGATCCTACCTCTCCGATTCAGGGTCCATTTGTGGAAAAGGTTTTATCTGAGGGTGATGCTGCTTCTTCTACGCTTATTGTTCGTGTTGCTCTTCAGCAAAGTAAAACCTTGTCATCACCCCAAGTCAGGAAGAGTGTTGATCCGTCTTCGGGAGGTTGGCTCCGTGGAGGGAAAATATCAAAAGTCAGACCTTCGACTTCATCTGCTTCAAATTCGCTCTTAAATAATTTCAAGCTTCCGGTGACTTCTTCCCAATTCACTGAAGAGGAGGAACTAATCAAAGCAGCTCAAAAAATCTTGAGGAACATGATTGTAAGTCTTGAGATGGATCATCAACCTCCTAAGTCGGCTGCTGCTAGGAGACATGCTAGGAAGCGTCAAACACATAAACTTCTTTTGCTATCACTCTCTGGATCTGAGGGTGAAGAAGTTGATGTTGGAAACTATCAAAAGTCTCGTTTTGCTTGTGAATCAAATATTGGATCAGCTACAGCTGGATTAGCGCATGTGCGCTCTGTCCAGTCTGCTTTAGCTTAGTGCTTAGCACTGTCCTTCTTTTGACTTCTTAATTAAGTGTTTGTTTTTATAATCTAAGGGGCCTTAACGGCGATACAAGGCATTTGTTAGTAAAGATATGTACTACCACCAACCGTTCTTTGTTAGGCGGTTTTTTTGAAACACTTGTGAAGCAAAACAATTTAGCAAGCATTATGAACATAATCCTTCCCGATTGGAATTTTGAAGCAAATTATTCAGATGAAGCGGATAATGAAAGAATTGTGGTAGTTTGGGATCCTCTTTTATCTGTTGTTACATATTTCAAGTCTCCCAGCTGGTCTTCTGTGGAGTTTTCAATCCCCAAACTAGAGAAGATTTCATTGCAGCTTTCATTTATGCGAGGAATACAAGGGAAGAAAGAATTCCTTTATGGAATTTAATCAAAGAGCTGGCATCGACATCACTTGTAAGGAACTCTCCCTGGATTTTAATGAGTGATTTCAGTCAAGTTCTTACCATTGTAGAGGCCTTTTCGCTACCCCATCTGTAACACCCTGATATACACATATATTAACATACATTAGCATACATTTACATGCATATTTCCACCATTACTGGCATCATTCTCATACATTTACATCCATATATCTCTATCTATTCACATGCATCTTCATTAGGACTTGCATTGCATATACATTGCATTTTGAGTCTGAATCAGGTGCTTAATGGAGCTTTTGGAGCCATTTGGGAGAAGGAGTGTCGGAGACGTCAAGACAAAGAGCAACCGGGATGCGAACCAGGATCAGAAACCCGTTTGTCGCCTTACAAGCTTTCTTGACCAAGAAGAGAGTTGACCATGCCTTAATGAAACGCGGCGTTCTGGAGCTTAAATCTTGGGGAAGGAAAGAAGAAGGGTTTTAGAAGTCTCCACTATATAAACTAAAAAGTCCTAAGTTTTTAGGCACCTTGTAATTTGTCTTTCATTTTGCCACCAAGAAATACTCTAGTTCGAGATCTAAGACTTTGTAAGCTTTGGTCTCTTTCTCTTAATCAAATCACGTACTTGTCTATTTGCATTTTAGTTTCCATCTCATTTTACTTGTGAAACAACCTTCCTCTTATGAGAATCGGGTTGTCAAACAGGATGAGTGAGTAGTCTTTAGATTGTTTTAGGTGATTCGGTTTTGAGAGCTTTAAAGGAGAGTTTGGGCTTAAAGCTAGAACCTTTAGAGTTTCTCCTTGCTTAGTGCCCTTAAGGCTGAGTCATTTCTGATCATCTTGGCTCAGATCTCAAGCTCTCAACACATCAAAAGTGTGTTTGAGAGCTAGATAATCTAAGACAAGGGATCCGCTTCTCTAGCTCGCGATAGCGATTTGTTTAGAGGGCTTTTTGGTGATGGGATCTGCGTTTAAAGCTTGCTTGTGTACAAGCTCACTCACGATAGTGAGTTCTTGAGTTTGGACCTTGCATTCGAGCTCATTCACGATAGTGATAAGCTCTTGCTTTCGTTTTCCTTAGCCTAGAAACTCGGTTTTATCTTCTAAGTCTTAAAGCTTCTTCCTTTAGCTCGATTTCCATCCGAAATCACCTAAAGCCATCGCCTTTCTTCATTTTCTTATCAAAGTTCAAGTCTTTTAGCTCAAAGTCGATTTCTTTCCTCTTTGAATTTGATTTGGACCGTTATTTCACTGTTCTAAGTTTATATTTTACTGTTTAACGTTCGGATTTCATAAAAACCAAATCTTGTTCTTGGCTTGAAGTTTTCTTGTTCAATCTCTAGAACCCAATCTTCCCTGAGATTTGGATTGATACCTTAAACTATACTGCAATGATATGAGCAGAGATTTGAGGGTTTGGATCTACCAAAAATCTAGTTTTCACACCCCCGACTCGATCTATGAACTCATATTGTCGATAGCGAGTGTTGAACGCCGTCTTCATTACGTCTTGGTCTTTAATGGGGATTTGATGATATCCTGAAGCTAAGTCGATTTTGGAAAACCAACTCGCTCCTCTTAGTTGATCCAACAATTCATCAATCCTTGGTAGAGGATATTTATCATTGATGGTGATATTGTTGATTCCTCTGTATTCGATGCAAAGCCGCATGCTTCCATCTCTCTTCTTGACGAATAGTACAGGTGCTCCCCAAGGTGATGAACTTGCACGGACAAATCCCTTGTCTAGTAAATCTTCCAGTTGAGCCTTCAGTTCTGCTAGTTCTGCTGGTGCCATCCGGTATGGGGTTTTTGCGATTGGTGCTGCTCCTGGTATTAAGTTGATTGTGAACGGGTTACTCTGAGGTGGTGGTAACTCCGTTAACGACTTAAACACGTCTTCAAATCCGTTGACGACTGATATCTCCTCGATCTTCTCCTCGCTTGAAGTCTTCTCTTCAAGCACACTTATAGCAACAAGATAGGCACACCCCTCTATCAAGTGCTGTCTCACACTCATTGCCGATACCAAAGACACGTCGTTGCTTGGACGTATCCCTTGGTATATTGTAGAATTACCATGGCCCTCCTCCAGGATAACTCTTCCTCTCCTACAGTCTAAATGAGCCATATGGATGGATAGCCAATCCATTCCTAAAATTACTTCATAACCTACCATAGGTACCACCAATAGATTCACCATGAAGATCTTTCCCAAGATCTCTACAGGGACGTTTCGAAGCTTTGAGAATTTGGTTTCCTGGAGTTATTACAGAAACACAAAACTCTCTCAGTCGCATAATCAGACTCAAACTTTCTTATCACTTCAGGAGTCACAAAACTTTGTGTTGCTCCGGAATCGAACAAGACATGTGTGGGATTGCCACCAACATGTAATGTTCCTAACAAAATAAAAATAAGAATATCCGTCATTTCCCTACATGATTCGAAATAACGAATATCTTGAATAAATGCATGCTCTCTAATCAACGCAGCAAAAACCCTTGTGCCTCTCCAGGTGTTGACAGCTCAGCTTTTTTAAGGTTTCTGAATGTGACACATTAGTAAAAACAAGCAACCAATGGAAACATTTCGATTACTACCAGTCAGCACTTTACTTGGTTTACTTGACACGTTTTTAGTCCGGTTTAGTTCATTTTCCTATTACCACCGACCGGGTTTGGTTACGTTCTTCGTTTTCAACGCCACTGACGGAAAAATCTCCCTCTCACTCTGCTTCTTCCACGAAATCAGACCCACTCGCCTTACGAGATCTCTTTGTTTCCGCTCGGACGTAGATCGGCAATTCATCTGAAGAAATCTCACCGTCTTACTTCTTTTGATCTGTTGTTTGTAGATGACCCAACGCTACTAACCTTGAAGCATAGACGACTCTCGAGCATCAATTCAATGGAAAATTCTTCAGCCCAGGTGTGGCTTGCTTCATCTCCCTTATCAATATATTTGATTTTTCTGGGTCTCGAATTTTCATACTCCCTTTTGAGTTCATGAGAATTTCTTTAGAGACTTTTTTTGCCTTTGTTTGTGTCAAATTCGATTTTTGTTTGATTAATTTTCTAAAACCAGGCTAAAATTGCGGATATGGGAGAATGATTGGGCGAGAGATTCGTGTTTTCGAGGCTTCGAGTATGTCTCACAAGCAAAGTCGAGCTCCTGCTTCTGGTAAGTGATGTACTCAACATTTGCATACATTTAGCCTCTCATACTGCATAGTTCTGTGTATAATTGAGTCCATTTCATAACATTTAGTGTAGCTTTAGTCTACTTAGGATCATTTAGCCTTTAGGATAGCATTTTGCATTTCCATTGCATTTGGGGTGCATTTATCAGGTATTCGGAGCTTATGGCGAAGGAGGGACCGGAGGTGATGATCGGAGATGGACCAGAAGGAGATCGGAGTAATCGGATGGCAAAACAAGCAAGACGGAACAGAGCCTTGAGCAAAAGGAAACAGAGTGCTTGAGGAAGTTGCTCAAGCTGCGCGCATCTGTGAAGTCAAAGCAAAAACGTTGACCAAAGGATACACTTTTCCCTTCTCTATATAAACCTTTAAGACCTAATTTTTAGGCAATCTTTATCTTGTAACCAGTTTCTCTCCAAGAAAAACAGTTTGTTCTTGGAGATCTTTTGTAAGCTTTTACTTTGAATCTTTTAAGTTTAAGAAGTACTTAGTTTGCTAATCTTGTCTTAATGATGATTTCTAGCTTTCTTTACCTCTTTGCTTTCGGTTCGAGTATGAGTAGCGAGTAGTTCTTTAGAGGTTTCGAGGGTGAGATTAGGAAAGGTCAGAGCTTTAGCTTCCTGTTAACCTCTTCCTTAATCTCCCTTGACCAGCTTTTCTTTAGCTAGAGCTTTATATCTCGGCTTCTTCTTGATCACTTGAAGTCGCGAATCTAGGCTAGTACACCTAGAAGGTGTTTGCGTTAATGCCTAAGAGAGCTAGCGATAGAGAGAAACATTCCCAACCTAAGAGATTGGTTGTTGGGATGTATCTTGTGCACTTTTAGACTAGATCTTGTGAAAGCTTGTAACTTTGAGTCCACTAGCGAGAGCTAGCTTTGGATTCTCAGCTTGCAAAGCGATCTGACCACGAGAGTGGCGGATTTACCCAAAGTCTAAGCACAAAGCTTGAGTCTTGGTGTGTTGAGAAAGGAAGGTTGAGCTCGTTTGATCCCAACTAATCTCACCCAAGACGCCTCCTTTATCTTATATTGTTAAAGTTTAAATCTTTATTTCATCTTGTTAGCTTAAAGCATAGATCTTTACAAAACAAAACCCAATCTTTTATCAAAACTTGATCTTTGCCTTTTCTTTATTTCGATAGTTTAAATCTCCACTTGGATTGACATCTCAAATACTACAATGACATGAGTGGTATGGATTGAGATTAGTTGATACAAAAATCCTACTTATCAGTAAGTTCGCAGAGAAAATAGTAAAATCTTTACTAATTTAAAGCAGCTGTTTGGGGCCTCTCAGAGCACCCAGCTCAGTTTTTTTTGCTTCCTTTCCTTTCCAGACTGCCACATCACCAGCTTAGAAAAAATACGGGCATCTGTCATTTGTTGCGAGCCCATCTCTTGGGAGCCCATCTCTTAGCCCACAAATTGAATCCCTTGAATCGATTCATTTTCACGGCGTTGTCTTCTTCTTCCGACTGAATTCCTTGAATCGATTCATCTTCTCAGCGTCGTCTTCTTCTTCCAACTCTTCTTCTTCCAGCTTGAATTGATCTCTTATCGGTCACTCCTCTTCAATGTCCACTCTCTCTATCAAATTAATGGCACCTCCAATCGGAATCCTCTCTTTCCTATCCTATAAAAGGCATTTTCACTTTGTAACTCATCTGCCCCCTAAAACAAATCCGAAATTTTGCGATGGCATCTAA
Organism: Microthlaspi erraticum; assembly: GCA_902728155.2. Classification (NCBI taxonomy): domain Eukaryota; kingdom Viridiplantae; phylum Streptophyta; class Magnoliopsida; order Brassicales; family Brassicaceae; genus Microthlaspi; species Microthlaspi erraticum. The sequence goes on along the minus strand of CACVBM020001237.1, from coordinate 62,302 downwards.
AGCTCCTTCTTCTTCTGTCAAACCGATGACTTTCCAAATCCTCGACAAAATTGAAGGGCAGTCTCCAACGACGAGGTGTTGGTTCGCTTCTATTTTCTTATGAATACATATTCTGGATGTGAAAAATGAAATTTGTTTACTGTTATTTTCTTGCTTTTATCATGTCTATTGCAACAAATGAGAAATTGATTTGATACATCAAGTTATCTAACAACCCCACCAGGAATTTTGATTTAAGTGTGTTTCCGTTTTATCGTAATGGTCTTATGTATGAACGTTGGTTATTTGGATACTAAATTATAAGTCTCTAACGTCATTTAAGACTAATACAGGATTTGTATGAGCTGAAGCCTGAAGGCATGAATGAAAATGATGTCTCAGCCTCCTTGGGAAGAACATGTAAGTTGATTCAAACCATTGTGCTGATTTCACTATATCTGCTTCCAGTTTACTCAATAGTATTATACTACACTTCAATATTCTGTCACAGTCCTGATCGTTTGTTTAAATTTCTTATGCAATTTGATTTCATGGTCACTTCTATGACTTTTAATTGATATAGCTCTTGGCGGGAGGATAAAAAAACTGCATGTTTTGGATGGCTTTCCAAGCAGCAAAATGCTCATTTGGAACAAGGGACGGGAGGTGATATGTTCGTCTCAAGCCATATATAACAAAGGGAAAAACTGAGGTATGTGCTTAGCCATTCAAATTTATATCATCTAATCATATGTTTTCGAAAAATCTTCTGAATTATATTTCGCTAATTTTGTTTTTCGCTGACTTGGTGGGGAATACATGTTCTTATTTATAAACAATGTTGTCATCTAAGTTTACTAGAACTTATACGGCGCGCAAGAGCATTTTTTTATTTTCTTGGTTTTTACTCTCTTCCCACGATAAATTAAAAAATACACTATGATATTTACTTTCTGGATAATAGTTGTATATATATAGGCTTCGATTGGTAACCTTAATATAGAGCATTACAAATTGTAATGTCTATGGTGTAACCAATCATAGAAGTATTACACATGATAATACAAAAGTGATATTACAAAATAAGACAGCATTACAAGAATATATGATGGTACAAGGGTTGTAACATTGTTCTAAGTGTAATGCTACTTTGATAGAGTGGTACAAAAAGGAAGTGATAGTACAAAGTATTTTTCTTTATTTTTTAACTAAATTTGTAAAACTGTTATGATTTTTGTGGCTAAAAAATGTTGCTCAATAAGTGACGAAAGTTAATAATAATAAATTATTGAAACTTTTGCATATAAATAAAGAAAATATATCATAGGAAACTAATTTTGGCTGTATTTGTTTTAATCAAATTCCCTTAAAATCTACTTAGTTAATCAAATTTTATATAAAGCATCCAAATAAATAAATGAGAAAACAAAACAAAAACTCACACTAGACCTAACAATAAGTATTTTTGTTTATGTATAAATGCAAAAAGTATAAGAAGAAAGCATACATCTAATAATTATTTTTGTTCTTGTTATGAAAGTAACCTTTTTAAGTTTTGGTACAAAGAAGTATCATAACAAAACTGAAAATTATGAAAACAAATATACTAGAAAAATTGCTTATACACTCTCAATTCCAAAAAAAAGTATATTTTGTAATCTGTTGGTAATTTATTTTATTGAAAATAAAATTTGATATGTTAAAATTTTAGACAGTATTTTGTTTCATATATTTTAGTTAATTTATACTGTGTTTTATATATTTTATTTTTATTGAATTAACTTTGAATAAAAATATATTTATTACATATGGATTAGTTTTGGTGATTTCCAAATAAAGTGAATTATCAAACTTTTTTGAAATAATTTTTTTGTAAACCATATATACTTTTTTATTTTACTAAGTACATGTGATGATCCATTTTTAAAAAAATATACATATTTAGTGTTATATTTTTAGAAACTATTTTAATTTTTAATATTTAAGTTTTTTTGCCAACTAATTTAAAAATTATAATAGATTTCTATTTTTTATTATAAAACATACTATTTGTACTGCTACAATGTTACCAATCGGAATTCAGTTATGTACTATTATTTTGTACTATTTCTATTTGTATTGGTATATTTCGTACCACTGTTTTTCTTACAACAATCTTTCGTACCACTGAAATTTCTGTAACACACCACTATTCACAACGTCACCAATCGGACCCATAGTTTAGGAGACTATGGTTACGCACTTAGCCGCCTTATCACAATATAATATCACTATATACTCTGTACATTGTGTAATTGACTCTGATGAGTAGGATGGTTAGCTTCAGAACTTAGAAAGAATGAAACTCTCAATGTTGCTGGTTTGCTTTATGTCGATCACTCTACATTTTGAGATTGTGTTTCTCTGTCTTTTCTGCACAATGTTGTCGTCCATACTTATCTGTATTTCTGAATAATTGTGTAGAGTGTCCACATGAAATGATGAAAGAAGTATTTTTAAATGTATAGCTGATGTTGCAACCAACTATAGGACAATGGCTGCTGGTGGATTGACAATAACCATATGAGAGGTTTCAGTTCTCGCTCTTCTTCTTATTTAGACTTGCCTCTTCTCTTTCTCTATTACTCGGTTTATGGACTTAAAAGACTGAACAAAATAGGTTTTGCTTAGGTTGCAGAGGGTCGGGACTAAAGGAAGTTCACATAACGATGACTTAGATGAAGAAGGAGATTTTCATCATGAAGAAAGACAATTCCTCCACTACCCAGAGCCACAGAGGTTTGTATTTACTGAGATTTCAGGTTTACGTTTTCTAACCACAGCTTAAGATTTGATAGACTCTGTTCGTTACAGTTGATTTGAGAGTAGGAGGAGACGCTATAGGCTCTGATAACGATCACAGGCTGAACACGCCAAGGTCTAAACATTCTGCTATAAAACAACCGAGGAGAAGCAAGATCAATGATAGGTACTTAAGAAATATGTGTATTCATTGAGATCTGATATGTAGGATAGGAAAATCCAGAATTTGTTATAGAGTATAACGGAGAGGAGTGATTACTCAAACGTTGTTAATGTGCCTCTCTGCAGACTTTAAACGTTGAGTTGAGACAACTAATACCTGACAGCGACCAAACCGGGACAACACCTCCTTCTTACTAGAGGTATAACAGTTATTTTTTCCCTCACCAAATTTTCTGTATCAGTTAATTCAGTCTCATCTTTTTTCTAATCTCGAAAACACTATTTTTGAAACTTCATACAGGTTATATCGAGTGTATTCAGCTCTTACAGGAGAAATCAAACAAGTTTGAAACCCCTTACCAATGACGACGAACCTGCGAAGCTATTGGATTGGGTAAATATAATCTCACAATTTTTGTTTATACTTATCTTTTATTCTGAAAAGTTCTGTAGAGAGAACGGAGTAATGCTTTTGCAAAGCAAATATGAGTGGACAACTTTTTCATTTTCCAAAGAGGATGGAATTCTGCTATAAACAAGTGAGGTAGAGGGTGGAGGGAAATAGGTAAATGAGTAACTATAGATAATTGACTTTCGCAAACAATCTTTCGCAAATGAGTAACTATAGATAATTGACTTTTCTTTAGGGAAATAGGATATAGGAAAAAATGAGAATTTGGATCCACAAACATTTGTTGTTGTTGTTTTTTTTTTTTTCATAAGTACTGATTTTTATTTATCTTTACAAGGCGATACAAGAAAGGGAATTACCCTGAATAGATAATCAAAAGACAAAAAACACATGTGAGGTGAAACAAGAACTCAGAGGCATTACGGTTGGAAGAAGTTAAACCAAGTGTGAAGGTAAGATTCTTCGGCCAGAGTTGAAGTAATATCGGCGTTGCTTTTAACGATCGTTCTATCAAGAGAAAAAAGCTTTGCTCTCAAAATAGTCTGAATTTCCTTAACCAAGATCCTTGCCGGCTTGACCACGGTTGAATGTAAACGGGAGTTTCTTTCCTTCCAAATGATGTAAACTGCGCTTGCAACACCAGGTGACATATAACTTTCACCTTCCTATTTGAAGAAGCTGACTGGGTCCATAGCAGAATGTCGGCGGGGAAAGTGTTCTGTGCGTGAAAAAGCTATTCCAAATGACAGCAGCAAAATTACATTGGAAGAAAAGATGATCCCTCGTCTCAGGGTTCGATCCACATAACAAGCAACTAGCTGGTACATTTATCCCCCAACTCCTCAGCTTGTCTCTTGTTGTTAGTCGATCCCTTAGGGTCACCCATAAGATAAAAGCGTGTTTAGGAACTCTCTGCTTGAACCAAACCGTTTCCGTCCAAGGTAAGGATGGAGAAGGCGGATGTAAGGAATCCCAAGTCTGAGAAGTAGAGAAAATTCCTGGAGGTGAATCTGGAGAATTTCTCCATAAGAAAAAATCCGGTAATGAAGAATTCAAATCAGGAACCTCCTGAGGAAGGCAATCACGCAGCAGGATTAAGATCGGATGTCTTCCACGAGGCAGCCGCCAATGACCTTGAGTTATGGCATTAGCCACCACCGCCATAGAGCGAATCCCACAAACTCTTGGTCCATTTGCACCCGTAATATCCACTAAGGGACCCAAACCTGTCCAATCATCATGCCAAAAGAGAGCATTGGATCCGGAGACAAGCAAGATATGGTCTGGCCAAGGCTCGAAGCTTCATCACTCTCCTCCATAGCCAGGATCCAGATTGTCTAAAGTCTGCCGTCCATATCAACCTTTCTCCAATAATATTCTTTCGCACCCAAGCAACCCATAGGGAGCCATTTCCAGCAAAGATGAGCCAAATAAGCTTTAAGCCATAAACCTGAACGGAGTCAGCAATCCTCCTTAACCCCAAACCTCCTGTTGGATAACAGTTATTGTTCTTTCATGTTGCCGATGTTGCCGGTCTGTTGTTCTTTTGATGTAAGTAATTTTGCAGTTCCGCATTTGTATACAGGTTAAAAAAAACAGAACTCGAAGGTTTAAAAGGTTTTTTCCTATTTGCATATTCTTATAAGACTATTTTCCAATACAATTTCAAATCATTAAGTACTTCAGTGTACAAAAACTTAAGAAGAAGAAATCTCAGCAAATGGAGACAAGGTTGATAAGAATCAAAGTAGGAAGTATCAAACTTAAAAGACAAGGTTGTTATATTTACATGACTAAATTTTGTTGCAAAGTAATTAAATAAAAAGCAAACTAATAAATCGATGATAAGATAATTTATATCCATATGACATATTTGGTTCATCATCATATTTGTTAATTTGACATACCTTACGTTAAAAATTTAAAATTTATATTACTTGTTACAAACATAAATATTTTGAAAATTCTTAAAAATATTAAGAAAAATGTGTACATCTTTAAATTTTACAAAGTTTTTGATAATTTTAACATGTCTCTATTGTATATATTTTACCACAGTGTATGGAAAATGTGAACCAAAAAAATTATTAAAAATTTTTAAGAATATACAAATATCAATTCAGAATTTTTTTCGTCTATGAAAATTAATAGTACGTTAAGAGATTATTGAGAGTTTATCTATGCATATTATGTTAGTCAAAAATGTTGTATATATATGAGAGAACTGTTTAATAATCTTTGATATTTGGAAAGATATCTAATATTTTTCTCTGTAAATTAGTTTTAAATGTGATGAAAGGTAAGTCTTTTATTTAAAAAATAAAATAAGGAAACCCAAAAAAGAAGAATAAGGAAGACTAATAAAAATAAAATAAAAAAGTTGAATATGTGACAAACCCCCGCCCATAGAAAGAAAAAAATCTCTCTTACTTAGCATAAAAAAGATGAAATGAAGCCTGAAGATGTTTCTCTCCTCTCAATCTTCTTCTTCCTCAAATCCACTTTTCTCCAATCTCTCCCTTTTCCAAACACCTTTTCGTTTTTATCTCTCTTGCCCATCTCCTCGTTAATCCCAACACTGTTCTTTACGCTTTCGTCTTCTTCTCTGGAGTTTTACTGAACCAAATCGAACAGTAATTGTTTTCATCTCTTATCCATTATCAGATTCTCGATAAACCCAGATTGAAAGTTTGTGTTTTTCGTCGATCTCGATAAGTTTTTTTTTAATCGCAGGTTTGTTTAGTAATGGGAACTGGTACAGCTGTGAGCGGACGAGTGAGGAAAGATCTGTCTGAGATATCAAACGAACCGAATCCAAATGGGAATATTCCGGTGGCGAAACCGATCTCCGCCGCTCAGGAGAATCGTCCAAACTCACGTAAGCTGTGATCTCTCCGGTGCAGAAGCTATACGAAACTTGCAAAATAGTGTTCGCTAATGGCAATTCCGGAGCCGTCCCTTCCCCTGAAAACATTCAGATGCTTCGATCCGTTCTAGGTAAATTCCATAATTCCAATCCCAAAAATTTAATGTTTGAAACTTGAAACATGAAACTCGCAAATTGTTCTTCGAATTTTGTGGTAAATTTTTGAGTTAATGTTTTGTTTGTTTTATTTTTTTTTGGATCAGATGAAATGAAGCCTGAAGATGTTTATGTGAGTCCTGAAATGTCGTCTTTTGGATCTCAACCGATGGGACAATCTCCGGTGGTGACGTATCTTCACCTCTATGAATGTCATAGATTCTCGGTACTATTCTCTTTTTGTTTCAACCTTCATTTAATAATCTCGAATTGTTTTTTGTTTTTTAATGTTCTTATCATATTGTGTCTGTGTGTGTGTGTGTGTTACAAGATTGGCATTTTCTGTTTACCACCATCTGGTGTGATCCCTTTTCACAATGCACATCAAGTCATATGATTGGGTTACTGATTCTCCTCGTAAGTGTATTCTCATTCATTACACCAAGACTTGTGTTTTGTTTAGGATTAATGTGTTTGATTAATTTTTGTTGTTGTTGTTTTGGGATCAATGTAGAGCCGAGTTCGGACACTCGTTTGGCGGAAGTGAAAGTGGATTCAGAGTTTACGGCACCTTGTGAAACTTCTATACTCGTTCTTGATGTTCTTGGTCCTCCTTACTCTGATCCGGCGGGACGACATTGCACCTACTATTTCGATTACCCGTTTTCGAAATTCTCAGGTTCTTGTTTCGAAACCTTTTTGTTCCTGCTTTTTTTGTGTGTTAGAGAATCTCAGTCCTTAGGAGTGGACATTAAAACAAACGAACTAAATTTCATGATAACCTAAAGGTCCTAAACGGTAACTGTTAATACCCGAATAAAGGGAACCAAACTGAATCCAACTGAATAAACTGAAATTTACTTTAAAAAAAATACTATATCGGTTTTCTATTCTTTGTCGTTTTAGAGTTAAAGTTTTGTTTCATAATAATTGTCGTTTTATAATTTCAATAGAGTTTTATTGAGTTTTATCTTTACTTTTTCAAGTGATTTTTTTCGAGTTTTATCCCTACCTTTTCAGTTTATTAATTATTCATATCAAGCAAATTAGTAAAGTAGTCAGGATAAAACATAGAATTTCAATGTTTTCTTAATTTGTCTACAATAACATTAAACGACAATTAAATTGAAATAGGGTGAATAACATTTTCTTAATTAAATACATGATAATACATTTAGCTAAATTCTTTTACCTAGATACAACATTCATCATAGGCAAGTGTTGGGTGTGCAGAATTCTCTGACACTAGTGTACTAGTACAAAACGTTGATATGATTGTAGAAATCTAAGGCTAAAAGAAACCAAACACACACTAGTGTACTAGTACAAAACGTTGATATGATTGTAGAAATCTAAGGCTAAAAGAAACCAAACACACAAGAAGACATGATATAAAGTTTAAACTAAAAGAAGAGATAATAAAAGTATGGATAAAGTGATTAACAAGAGTTTATTATGTACGTGTCTTAACTGTTAACGGCCAACCACTCGTTGATGTCTTCACCAGGAGGTAGTTTCACGGCTTCTTTGAGGTTGCCTCTCTTGAGAGTTGCTGTGGTGAGCCTTTCAAGCTCAGAACCCTAAAATTTTATTAGAATCTTAAAACTTTAGATAACATGGTTACAGATTTTGGATTATGTGGTCTAATAATATAGATTATGTGGTCTAATAATATATTGGCTCTGTAACTCTGTTATCTAAAGTTTTAAGATTCTAATAATATTTTATGGTTCTGAGCTTGAAAGGCTCACCACAACTACTCTCAAGAGATTCTTGAGGCAACCTCAAAGAAGCCGTGAAACTATCTCCTGGTGAAGACATTAACGAGTGGTTGACCGTTAACACTTAAGACACATACATAATATACTGTTGTTAATCAGTCTATCCATACTTTATTATATCTTCTTAATTTAAACTTTGTACCATGTTTTCTTGTGTGTTTGGTTTCTTTTAGCTATAGATTTCTAAAATCAAATCAATATTTTGTGCGCTAGTGTCAGAGTTCTGCAGACCCAACACATGCCCCATCATGAATGCTGGATCTACATTTAGCAACTAGTGGATTCTTATTACGGCTGATACTGCATTTGTCTTTGCTCTTAATTCCAAGTAGACGTGTTTTTTGTGATTGTTGTTTATGAAATTTGACAGAAGAGGAGTGTGATGAATTCTACGAGCTCACAACCACTGATTATTTCCGCCTAGGGGCAACTAAGAAAGAAGGTAAGATGTTCTGTGGAATCTCCGAATCTGTTCTTTATGTGAGATCTGAGTTACACAAATCTCAAGCATCTCCATATCTCCCACTGGTCCACATGATTTTATATGAGGATCAGGATTTGGTTTAAGTTGCTGAATTTAAGTTTATAGGCTTTTTTTGCAGGCTGAACGACTCACTTAGGAGCACGTTTGTAAAGAAAACTGCATTTTTTCAAGAAGAAAAGACCCACGAGAGATCAGTTCAAAGCCTGCTCACTTAACAAATAGAAAAGCTACATCTTTTTGTAATATGAATCTATTTAGGTATTTTCCATGATAATTATGATTTTTTTTGTTGATTATTACATGTGAATCTCGGTTCAGTTGAAGGTTTTGCTCCTTAACGAAGAACTCGATGGCTTTTTATATGTCTGATTTTTGTTCGTATCTTAGATTGTATTTTGTATGCGAGTTAAGAAGAAGAGATCAAAAGGTTGATGAAGAGCTTGACTTGCAAGGCTGGTCCTATGCCCAGTTTTTAAAATGAGTCTCTGTCTAAGGTTGAATTGGAACAGGTTTGATTCTTCCCTATGTAGTCCTAATTTATTGTTGTTATATCCGTTGTTGTGGTCTATGAAAATGTCAAGATACCAATTACTCGTATTAAATCTCCAAAGCTAGGACGTAAAAACAGTAGCAACGGTACAACTGGTCTTCGTGTGGAAAAACCAAAAAGACTCATAATCATCTACACTACATAAATCCAGTTGCAGCTTAAGGCTGTTGAAACTAAAGAAAAGACTGAAAGAAAGAAAAGCAGAGAAAATAACAAAGGGTCATAAGACTTATTCCATGTCTGCAAAACCGGAAGAGAATGAGAAAAAAAGACAGAAAAGAGGAGAGGAAGAATAGACTTCTTCCGTGACTGCTAAATCCGAGCAGAAGAAACCACATTCCAACAACACCAAATAAATATGCTAATATTATGGCAAGTAAAGCAGCTCCAAGTGTAGTTGCAGTGCAAGATTGATCAAAAGCAGAGACTTTAGCATTCTATAATGTGTGCTTCTGTTTCCAACAATTTTTTTCTTTATAAAAAAAAATAATATGTGCTTCTTTTTCCTTCTATTTTTTTAACATTAATTTGGATATATTTTTTGCATTGCATCTACTTAGATTATTATTCATTCTCAAAAGGAATTTATAAAAAAAAAAATATGATTATATATTTTAGAGCTAATATTATTATTACTATTATAAAAAAAAGCAAACAGCATAATATTTTTATTAAAAATAATAGGGTCTATAAAAGAAAAGATTTTGGTCGTTCAAGAGATTTATCAGGCTTAGAGATTAAATGATTTACAAGCTGATGAAAAGTTTGGATCTGCTTCATAAGAGGATGGTAAATCAAAAATAGATGTATCTTAATTAGCTAATGAATTACCTCAGTCTTACCGGTAAACAAAAAGGTGAAAATATAAATTCTTCAAAATTTTAACTTCTTTCATTTGAAATTGATAATAAATTTTAAATAGATAATAAATATAGTACAATAGCAATTTAGTATAACAAAACAAACTGGTGGTTAATTCAGTTCATGGAGAACTCAAAAGACAAAAGCTTGATTTGTCCTAAACTCCAGTTGAGGGAGGGAAGTCGAGAATATTTACAATTTTTCAAAATGACCGTGGCTTATATGTTATATAGATCGAATTCACGTAATAAAACATGATGGTACATTTAACTTTTAAAAAATAGTAGAATGATATTTAAAGAACTACAACATTTTGGATTTAGTTATGAAATTGAAGTAAAATCTCCATATATAGAATATATTAGAATCTTACCCCATCTCGGGTGTAAGAAGAGTTTTTACAAGTAATAAAGTTAGAGAAGTGATATTCAGACAAAATTCTAGCGCGGCGAAGAGCGGGTACCAACCTAGTGCAATCTAAATAATACATAAGTGAGGTTCCAATCACTATGTATTATTTCCTCAATGCAGCTACCATGATGCATCCTAAACTACTATTCAATCAATCAATCAATCAAAGAAGGTTAGTACGTATGTAAACCTGTAATGGGACCGCCAGATTGGTCTCGGTTTTCACCAATCTCAGCGCCCATAGCGTAAACACACTCTGCAGGGGCTCGGCGCTTGTTTGGGGCTTCATTCGCTGATCGGGTCATTGCCGGCTGTCTATCCGCTGGTCTATGCGTCTTGCTTGTTTTGACGGGACAGTTGTTCGAGAAATGTCCCTTGACTCCGCAATAATAGCACGTTGGTTGGTATTGAGTAGTTACAGCCATTCCATTTTCTCTTTTCTCCGGACAAGATCTTGCAAAGTGTCCTTTACTTCCACAAACAAAGCATGCTCCATCTCCTCTGCTCATATTCTCCATTCTTGGTCTTTCTCCCTGGTTGGATGGGTAGGTCTTCTTTGCAGTTGTGATGTTCTTTGAGTTTGAGCTTTCTCCTCGGTTCGGGTTGTCCTTGTTTCGATTTGCTATTGCTTTCTCTCTCTTTATAAAGCTCTCCACATTGACCGCCTTCTCAATTAAATCGTAGAGGTGCGTATAGGTTACCGCTTGAAGTCTTCCGCCGGTCTCCGGTGATAGGCCTTGTAAGAATTTTCTGACCATGACTCCATCGTCGCCGTTTCCATAGATGACATACTTCTGTAGCCGTATAAATTCTGCTTCATACTCTCGTACACTCTTATTTCCTTGAGTTAGGGTGACGAAAGCTTGCTCCATGCGATCTCTTGCTTCTAAAGGAAAGTATTTCCTTCTGATTTCTCTCTGGAAAGCTTCCCATGTGATGATAGTATGGTTGGTCTGTCTATCAACACTGTTCCACCATCCTAGTGCTTCCTTCTCTAAGTAGTAGACTGCTACATCCTTCTTGAATTTGGTTGGACATCTTGTCACTGCAAAATTCTTATCCAAGCATTGCATCCATGCGTCGGCTTCGTCTGGATCGTGGTTTCCTTCAAATCGATAAGTTCCCAAAGTCTTCATCATCATCACGTATTTGAGAAAGTCCGGGGGAGGAGGCGTTCCATTGCTTGCTCCCTGATGTAAAACTTGAGACAAGAGGTTGTGGACCATTGTAAGTGTTGGATCAAGAGATTGTTGCTCGTTTGGACTTGGTTGTCCAGGATCGGCTTCCTTGAGAATTGTTTGACCCATTTGGTTGTTAACCGGGTGGTGGAGGTGGTTGTTGATGACCGTTAGGGATGTCATTTGGTGGTTGTCCTGATGACGAGTTGTGATACTCGTGTCCGTTTGGTGCTTCGGTACTTTCTGAAGAAGAGTAGTATGGTTGCATTGGCACTTCCCAAGGTCCATAATGCCAATAATTTCCACTATTCGAGTCGCTGGCTGATTCCGGCATATATCCGTGCATGAATCCGTACCAGGACCCTTCCTCCTCAGATGGCATGTACGTATCAAAAGAGTTACTCGCATTTTCCGGTTGAGACACATCCTGACTCAATTTCGAACCCCGCGACCGATTCTCACCCTGGTTTGACATCTAAAAAGAAAATAAAAAGGGGTAAGTCCTATTAACTAATCCTAAACCGTGGAACGTACTGGATTATCCTAACTTGGCTTTTGCGACTCTAGTTTTGACTCGATAAAACATTTGAAAACTGGCTTGTCCGCGAGCATGATCATGAACCATGCTTTGATACCACCATTTGTAATACCCCCGACTCGATCTATACATAAATCAAATCCGGTCTTATCTAATTCTCTTACCTCAGTATTCAATATGTTAAGACTTTGCAACTTGTATTATGAATATTGAGTTGTGTTTGTTCGGACAAAACAAATATCATCCGAACAAGCCATCTTTAAATAAAACATAATTTTATTCCCATTTATATATCATTAAAGATAAGGTTTTCAAAAATACAGTAAAACCTCTATAAAATAATAATGTTGGGATTTTGAAAATTTATTATCTTATAGAATTATTATTTTATCGATAAATTAATAATTATTATTTTATAGAAATATTTCATCAAAAACAAGAAATTTTATAGAAATATAATTTTTTTTCAGTTTTTTTAATTCAAATTTTTCTTATACTTTGTAATTAACATATTTCATATTATGTAATTTTCCATTTTTCTTTAATGCAATAAGAAAAATTCGAGAATCCAACTTTCAGAAAAGACAAACTACATTGAAGTCATATTTTACTAAATTGCCTTAGATATATATGCCTAAGTTTATAATTATTATTTTAACTTATTGTTGGGACTATATTTTTACATAGAAGTTTCAAAAATATTATTATCTTATCATTTTATTGCATTTTGCTATTTTTTACATTGGCCCGAATTGGGACCGAAGAAATTTATTATCTTATAGTGTTTATTATTTTATCGAGTATTATTTTATAGAGGTTCTATTGTATACAACCAAAAGGTTTTAGCCATGACCTAATGCCCAAATAAATCAAAATAAACTAGGTGTGGGGGTTTTAAAGTCATTAATCTTACAAATTAAAATTTTACAAAAGCCAAGGGAAATCTACTCCAGTGCCTAACGTTCCACGCTACTCCAGGTTGATCTAGGGTTTCCTGTAAAACAAATAGTCATCATAAGTAACCTAATGTTACTTAGTGAGTCTAGGACCCTCTATACAATAAGTTTTTCCCCCACTAAAATTAAAAAAAGTACTACCAAAGTACGCATAACTCATCTAATTGGTAACACACATAGTCAACCAACGAGATGAGAAAGCGGAAGCAAACAACACACAACAAGCAATTATGCTCTAATGACCCTATATGCATGCAATAACATCCCATGTTATGAATGCATCCTAATATGCATTTTTAGGCCTCTAATGCATGCTGATACTCCCCTCACGCGATATCCGTTCTAGAAATCACACAGAAGTCTATTACCGGAAATCTCGCCACCGTTATCCGTTACAATCACGGAACTCACGGTACTTGTGCTCAAGTCACCTGACAAGAACACAAGCTTAACTCATACCGTCGTACTACCCTCGGCCAAGGGAGCTACCCAAGTATATCCGAGCCTTCCCGCACCGCAGGGTATGAGGAGTACCAAGACATGCCCTAAGATCATGATTTACGCCAAAAATCAAATGATCTATCTATCCTAAGAGTCACCAAGACTCTAAATGCAAAAGATCTATAGCCCTTGCTATATTTCTTCAACAATGGATCATAACCTCTCGTTATGTCCCATGAAACCTATAGCCCTTGCTATGTTCCACCCATATGAACCCATAGTTTAATACTATGTCTCATATGCACTCAGATTATAATTCTGAATTATAATCCTACCAAAAAAAGAAAGAAAACCAAAGAAAATAAATAAAAGTTACTTTGGGACTCATACCCACAAGTAACACCTAAATTTCTAGTCATGTAGTCTAGTCATGAGAACACCTTTGGATCGCATGTTCCATGAGTTCGATTATACATGCAAACCTAGAAATTATAAAAACATCTAAGTTTTATGAGATATAATCGGATGAAACACCTTTGGATCGCATGTTCATACCGAGATCGATTCTCATAAAAACAACTCACTAAACTAAACTATACTACCGAGACTCACAGATTTAACGATGGTGTAGACGCTTGACACTCCAAACTCTAGACCGTCGCTCCTAAGCTCTCGTTCTACTTCTACGAACCGCTCACCGTACTATTCCTCCTCTCACCTTTTTACTAAACTTAGGAAGAGAGAAAATGAAGAAAATAGTTTACAATGGTGAGGGAGGGGTATTTATAGTGGCGGAGGAGACAAGTGTGGTGGTTGAAGTCTTCCATTATCGTGTAGCACCTTTCGAACATGTAGAGAGTCTCTTGACACTTGTTGTGACTTTACTTAGGGAGTAAGGAATGTTTGTGACACTTGTTGGTTCTTCTTACACTTGTAAAATGGAAGGTTCCATTTGTCATAGGAGTTTGGAGCATCCAACTCCTTTGTAACAAGTGTTGATCCAAAAAGCACTTTTTGTCTTCTCGCGACACTTGTCAAAAAGTGACTTCTCGGCCAACTTTTTGTCCGCTCGATCGAGTGGTCGTTTCTCGGCCATAAATTTTTCTGGCCGAGGTTTTCTTCCCGGCCGGATCTATCTATGGTCGGCTGTGGGATGTTCTGTGGTCTTCGGTGTCGTCCAAATACGTTCTGGCCGTGGTTAATATGTAGCCTCCCTTACGGTCCTGATATTGGCTTGGTATTGAAGTAATCTATAGAACCTTCTGGTTCTCGTTACATGGCTAGATAATATTTTAACTGAGCAATTGTGTGTCAGCTCATGCTTTCAATAATGTGTAATACATTGCAAAACCTCTCTATTAAGCCTCGTTTTATTTTCCTTGGACGCCTTTGTTGCCACCCAACTTTTGTTTTATTCATAAGTTCTGATGAAAGAAAAACAAATACACCTTTGGGGTTGAGTTTGTGGTTTGCGTACATTACAAATACTTTGAATTAGAGTCTACTTGATGAAATTTTATCATTGCTTTGTCTTCCTGTATCAAAGATTTTGTATAATAAGCAGGCCAATACGTTTTCTGGTCTTCCGATGCAACTGCTTTACCGGAAGTGGTGCGGAGAGCTCTGACCCGATCGGTTCGATGGTCTAAAATGTTATTCCGGTGAAGCTTGTGAATTCCTCAAGGTATGTGCTTCAGTCATTTTTCTCTCTCTCTCTCTATAGGATTGTTCGTTTAGGGATAAGCAGAAACCTGATCAATGCAGATTTCAAATGTGTAGAAGTTGTGCTGCAGATGCAAGCCACTCTGTCGCTGGAGCAGCCTCCGCAAGCGCAGGTATTACACGGGATGATGGAGACGTTCAAGTAAGAAGAGAAGGAGACACATCATTGAGGAGTAGGTGGTTGAGTCATGTTGCAGACCACTTGCCACCTGGAAAATGCAGTCCGGTTTAAAGGAAAACCGCTCGGATCAGGGAACTGGCTCGAACAAGAGGGCCACATTTGTATCCGGATTGATTTTACCTCTAATCTGGCAGCTCTGAGGAGGCGTAATCGCGGAGATGTTGACATCAGGAGGCAGTTTTTAGACCTGCATTAAAACTAATTTTCACTTCGTGGATCCATAGACGGTGGAAGAATGGTTCCGTTTGTGCAGCAATATGGTTTGCTATTAGGTTCAAAGAAGAAAAACTGTATTCACATGAGCTTTTCATCGAATTGAGCATCTGTCTTATGATTAAAGTCAGGGGTATGTTAATTTCACGCCTTTTCAATGTATCTCTGTAATTCTCTTCTGTTCGGCCATGTTTGTGTATCTTAACCTGATGAAATTCGTAGCCGACAATCATTCTCTAGCTAATTCAGTTTCATACCACTGAATTCTATAAGATGGTTTCATAAGATTATAAGATTAGGACTTTTGACATTTTCCCTTTCCTTTCTTATCCCAACTCTAATATTTCTTTTGTTAAGCAAAAAGTCTTTACGTTTTAGTAAGATCATTTCATTAAGTATGTTCTCAGTTCGTTTTTTTTTTCTCTATGCTTCGTGCCAGCAAGGTAGTTTTATGTGGCACAGATTCAAACGCAGGAGATGACGTACGAAACAAATTCAAACATACGTGTGTTCCAAAATTAATATTTTTGTATAGTTTAATCTTCCTAATAGAAACTGTTAGAGATGGCTAAATTTGGAATTGACCCAGTATCATCAAGCTAAATGCGGTAATGTCCCGTATATTAAAATTATTAGTTCAATGAAATCATAGAAGTTTTAAAAAATAGTATGCAGTTACCAAAATAGTAAGTCTTTCGGTATGAGATACACAAAAAATGGTAAACTTAAAGCGGCACTGTCTAAAAAGGTGTTAATATGTTCACTTGTGAGGATTACAAAAAAACTCATAGTATATACAGTAAAACCTCTATAAAATAATAATGTTGGGATTTTGAAAATTTATTATCTTATAGAATTATTATTTTATTGATAAAGTAATAATTATTATTTTATAGAAATATTTCATAAAAACAAGAAATTTTATAGAAATATAATTTTTTTTCAGTTTTTTTAATTCAAATTTTTCTTATACTTTGTTATTAACATATTTCATAATATGTAATTTTTCATTTTTCTTTAATGCAATAAGAAAAATTCGAGAGCTCCAACGAGAATCCAACTTTCAGAAAAGATAAACTACATTGAAGTCATATTTTACTAAATTGCCTTAGATATATATGCCTAAGTTTATAATTATTATTTTAACTTATTTTTGGGACTATATTTTTACATAGAAATTTCAAAAATATTATTATCTTATCATTTTATTGCATTTTGCTATTTCTTATATTGGCCCGAATTGGGACAAAAAAATTTATTATCTTATAGTGTTTATTATTTTATCGAATATTATTTTATAGAGGTTCTATTGTAAGATCTTACTGATTGTAGAGATATCAGTGCCTTTTGTATACAATAATATTTTGCCAGATTTAAGGGCAAGGACTTCACTTGCTATAGCTCACCACTAACACTAGTCAGTCTTGATCACCACATTAACCTCTAAATATTTTCAATTTTCTGTTTATATATTTTATATATTCGAACCATATGTATTCATTCTTTTCACATGGGGCTATATGACCTGTGTAGATTCTCTAACATTTAATAACATTTTCAGTGGGCAGAACGTGTTTTTCAAGACTTGGACCAGAGTACTATAGATAAAAGATAATTTGGAATTAAAATACAAAAGTATTTTACCAATAATCAGAGTTTGATGCTGTTCTTTTCATTGTTGGTCTCATTGTAGGAAATAACTACTAGACTATATCATTTACAAAGAAAATAGTTTCAATGGTTTTTAAGAGCAAGTACAAGAAAGCAGAATGGATCTTTTGTAGAGTATATAGAAATGTAAAGGCTAGTTTAGTAATTATCAAATCCCTAATCACTCTCTAAGAGTCCTATATATATTGTAATCATGTTAACTAATAGAATCATTCAGCCTCTAATCTTATATGGTATCAGAGCTTAGCGATACCTAATTCTAAAATACAGCCGCCTCTTCTCTTTTTCAAATTTCTTCACCTCTCATTCTTCATTTTTTGTCACCATGTCAACTTCAGCGGCTAGTGAAACCATTGCAGTCTCTGACTCTGTTGCGCTTGTTCATGTCAATATGACCAACGTAACCAAGCTGACAGCCTCCAACTTCCTCATGTGGAGCCGCCAGGTCCAAGTTCTCTTTGATGGCTATGAGCTCTCTGGATATCTCGACGGATCCACTGAGACTCCGTCCGCTACTCTCACCGCAGACAACATCGTCTCGGTCAATCCAAACTACACAGCGTGAAAACGCCAAGATCGCTTGATCTACAGCGCTCTTCTCGGTGCCATCACACCGTCTGTCCAGTCCATACTCTCCACCACCACCACTGCTGCGGAGATCTGGACCACTCTGACCGCGACCTACGCAAAACCAAGCCGAGGTCACTTCAAACAATTGAAACTTCAGATCAAACAATGGACTAAAGGCAACAAGTCCATCAACGACTACTTTCAGGGCCTCACAAGTCGCTTCGACCAGCTCGCTCTCCTTGGCAAAGCCATGGATCTGGAAGATCAAGTTGAGCACGTCCTCGAAGGTCTTCCGGAAGAGTACAAAACCGTGGTCGATCAAATCGAGGGACGTGATTCTCCACCGTCTCTTACTGAGCTCACGAGAAGCTGATCAATCACGAAGCCAAGTTACAAACCGCACTTATGCCATCATCCTCTACTCCAGTCTCGGCCAACGTTGCGACTCACCGTGGCTCCAACAACAACAATAACTTCCGCAGGCAGAACCATTCCAACAACAACCGTGGGAACCAAACTTGGCAACAACAGCAGCAGTTTCAACCTCACCAAGACAACTATCCTCCACGGGGATACCAAGGAAGGTGTCAGATTTGTGGCGTACACGGCCACAGTGCAAGGCGTTGCTCCCAAATTAACCTCTCCGGTGGATTTCTTGGAACTCAGCCACGCCCACAACAACCAACCTCTGCTCCATGGCAGCCGCGAGCGAACTTGGCATCTACCCCGACATACAACGCCAACAATTGGGTGATGGACAGTGGTGCCACTCACCACTTGACCACGGACCTGAGCAACTTATCGCTCCATCAGCCGTATCTTGGTGGCGAGGAGGTCACCATAGCCGACGGTACAAATCTCCATATCTCGCATACTGGTTCAAGCCAACTTCCTACTCTATCTAAACCTTTAACACTTACTGATGTTCTCTATGTTCCCGACCTCAAAAAGAACCTAATTTCCGTTTATCGTTTGTGTAATGCTAACCGTGTGTCTGTGGAATTCTTCCCGGCTTCGTTTCAGGTGAAGGACCTCAGCACGGGGGCCCGATTGCTCCAAGGCAAGACTAAAGATGAGCTGTACGAGTGGCCGGTTACACCCAAACCCATCTTCTCTCTTGCGGCCTCACCTACACCTAAAACAGATCTCAGTTCGTGGCATTCAAGACTTGGCCACCCTTCTCCTTTAATTTTACAAACTCTTGTTGCTCAGTTTCATCTGCCTCTTTCTTTGTTACAAAAACAATTTGCTTGTTCCGATTGCCTAATCAATAAAACTCATAAACTCCCTTTTTCCACAAACACTATAACCTCAAACCATCCACTTGAATATCTCTATAGCGATGTCTGGTCTTCTCCCCTACTTTCAGTTGACAATTACAAATATTATCTTGTAAATGTCGACCACTATACCCGATATACCTGGCTTTATCCGTTGAAGCAGAAGTCACAAGTCCGTGAGGTGTTCATCGCGTTCAAGGCTCTCGTCTAGAACAAGTTTCAGACCAAGATCCGCACTTTTAACTCTGACAACGGTGGCGAATTCATCGGCTTGCGACAATTCCTGACAGCAAACGGCATTTCACATCTCACCTCTCCACCGCATACTCCAGAACACAATGGCATCTCCGAGAGGAAACACCGCCGCATCGTTGAAACATGGTTGACTCTTCTCAGCAAATCCACCATGCCGAAAAGCTACTGGCCGTTTGCGTTCTCCACGGGGGTCTACTTAATCAATCGCTTGCCCACCGCAGTTCTCGGCAACGAATCTCCGTACCATAAGCTGTTTCAACAACAACCCAACTACCTGAAGCTTCGCGTGTTTGGGTGCTCTTGTTTTCCATGGTTGAGACCATACACTAAACATAAACTGGAGGATCGTTCCATCAACTGTGTGTTCATCGGCTACTCCTTAACCCAAAGTGCATACTTATGCCTCGACAGAGCCACCGGACGCATCTACACATCTCGTCATGTGACTTTTGATGAAACCACTTTTCCCTTCTCCACCACTTCCAATCCCATTCCGACATCGCTCTCTGACTCTCCGATTACTCACGCCCCAGCCACAATCATACCTCACCGACCACCACCACTCGCTCCAGCTCACCCGCAGATCTCGCCGGAGTCGTCGTCCTCAAGCTCCGGTTCTCACCTGTCTTCGTCGTCGGACGCTCCACCTTAACTAGGTAACATTCCCAATTCTGAAACGGGCCCTGATGAATCTCAAAGCCCAACTTCCGGGCCCACACCTCCAAATAGCACAATTCCTACACACACCAACGAAAATAACCAAAGCCCAATACCATCATTCACAACTCACGAAAATTCTGAGCCCAGTCTTTCCCCAAATCCATCCCCGACTTATTCGTCTTCCTCCGCCGCATCGGAGCCACCACCACTTCCGATCGAGAATGCCCATCATATGACCACTCGAGCTAAGAACAACATAACTAAACCCAACCAAAAATTTAGCCTACTCACAAAAAGAACCACCACACCCTTTATCCCGACCACTGTGAACCAGGCTTTGAGAGATCCTCGATGGAGAAATGCTATAGGCGACGAGTTCAATGCTCAAGTTCGGAATCGCACGTTTGATTTGGTCCCACCAGACCCAAGTCAACATGTGATTGATACAAAGTGGATTTACACACTAAAATATCTTCCTAGTGGTGTTTTGGACAGGTATAAGGCCAAATTTGTTGCAAGAGGATTCACACAATAACACGGGATCGATTACGCGGAGACATTTAGTCCAGTGGTGAAATCCGATACAATTCGTGTGGTCCTACAACTTGCGGTTAGCAATGCCTGGCCAATCAAGCAACTCGATGTTGATAATGCATTTTTGCAAGGCACACTCACAGATGAAGTGTACGTCGCTCAACCACCTGGTTTTGTGGACAAAGATCGACCGGATCACGTTTGTCGTCTCCGTAAGGCCCTATACGGACTCCAACAGGCGCCTCGTGCATGGTATGAGGAGCTCAAAAGCTTTCTTCTCTCCATTGGCTTTCGCAACTCCCTTGCTGATACCTCCGTGTTCACCCAAATCCACAATGGTACGAAAGTCTATATTCTCGTATATGTGGATGATATAATTGTCACAGGAAGCAGTCAAACGCTCATACAGACGGTGATCCATACACTCTCTGATAGATTTTCACTCAAAGAGCCTACCGACCTGAGCTATTTTCTTGGTATTGAAGCGATTCGTAGTCCCCACGGACTCAACCTGATGCAGAAGAAGTACATCCTCGACCTGCTTACTAAAACCAAGATGCTCGACGCCAAACCAGTGACTACACCAATGCCTCCGACTCCAAAGCTCACACTCGCCTCTGGTACACCACTACTTGAACCTCGCGAGTATCGAATGGTGGTTGGTAGCTTGCAATATTTGGCCTTCACACGCCCAGATATTGCGTTCGTTGTCAACAAACTCTCTCAGTTCATGCATAGGCCGACCGGATACATTGGCAGCCGCCAAACGTGTCTCCGGTATCTTGCAGGGACTCCTTCATGGCACTACGCGTCTCAGTCCTGTCACTCTCCATGCCTATGCTGATGCTGATCCCGACACTCATGATTATGTCTCCACCAATGCATACATTCTGTTTCTCGGAAGCACACCAATTGCCTGGTCTTCTAAGAAGCAAAAAGGTGTTGCTCGTTCATCTACTGAGTCCGAGTATCGTGGAGTCGCCAACACCGCTGCTGAGATCAGATGGATCTGCTCACTACTGACGGAACTCGGCATCACGTTACCATCAGTACTGGTCATCTATTGCGATAACGTTGGCGTTACATACCTCTGTGCAAATCCTGTTTTCCATTCACGGATGAAGCACTTGGCATTAAACTATCACTTTATTCGCGACAATGTCCAGTCAGGTGCCTTACGAGTGACGCATCTCTCCACCAAAGACCAATTGGCCGACGCTCTCACAAAGGCACTACCACGACCAAGATTCTTGGAACTCTTTAGCAAGATTGGAGTAAAAGAGTTTCTTCCATCTTGAGGGGGCGTATAGAGTATATAGAAATGTAAAGGTTAGTTTAGTAATTATCAAATCCCTAATCACTCTCTAAGAGTCCTATATATATTGTAATCATGTTAACTAATAGAATCATTCAGCCTCTAATCTTATATCTTTTTCTTTTGTTAAAAGAACCAAAATATGTTTTTTACATGTATATTTTGTTACTTGACTCACAATTTTTACAATCTTATTACACTTCTGATTCGACTGATGTTTGATTATTTGAATTTTAAAAATTAGGAACAACTTCACACAACATCTGAGCATGTCAAGTTTATTTACAAAAGACATGTATCTCCAAAAATTATCTTCCAAGTTTTCTTTTATAACAGTAGAATATTTATTCTTACAACCAATGCAATTACTATTAGAGATTAAATATTGATAATATCATTGTGTTATATTGAAAGGTGTAAATAACTAAAATTTGGATAATTACAGAATTACGAACAGTCACCTACTATTAGGAAAAGTTATGGATTACAAACGGTTCATCTGTTCATATGGATTACCATATAAGTGGTTGTCTTACGTATATGTGAATGAGATAAAAGACAAGTTTTTCAGATTTTATACCATATTTTATTTTCTCTTCCAATTATATATCAAATGTTATAGTGGCTTCTAAAATGACAAAAGAGCATAAAACTAATAATTACTTGGGAAGAAAAGAAAGCTATAAAAGACAAGTATATCATCTTTTGAGGGCAAATGAATTGTGTTTGTAATTCTCACACACAAAAATTGTGTTCTATGTGAAAATTATTGCATCATATAGGCAATTGCATCTTATAAAGTTATTGAGATATATGTTTTTTTTAAACCGAGTTGAAAACTTAGCTTCATTAAAATAGAGAAAAACGTATAATTAAAAATGTTGATGTATTCAAAGTTCCTGGTTGTATGGCTTTCATTTTGGCAAAATCAGCTCAAAGTCTACAATAACTGATTTGTAAACTCAATTGGCCGGAGTTTCATTTATCTGAGACTCAATGTTATGCATATAGTTCTGCCAAATCTATACATGATGTCGGAATTGTGGCTCATAAGCTACAAAAGAGAGGAAATGAATCCCATAATAAAGTCATCACATTACATCAGTGGTGGAAAAAAAAAACGAGAAACTAAAGAAACATTGGGTCAAAGAGTCTATCATAATAATTTTTTTTTTAAAACACATTTTACAAAGATGGAAAAAAAAACAGAAAATGAGAAATATTGGCGCAGGCTGACCTAGTTGACATATAATATTCAATGAAGCATATCAAATTAAAACTTAGTTAAAACAATATAATGCATCACAAAAATTAGCAGGCACAACATATTAAACTAAAAATATATCATTTACGCTGCATAAACTAGTAATAATAAGAAATAAATTTATAGTAAACTAATAAAATCACATACCGGGGTTTTCCCTAGTATTTATGTATAGGAGTCAGGAGATGTGATTTGGAGTTCTTCTTTTTTCGTTTATGATTGGGGATTTCTTTGGTGCGGCGTAATGATCTTTTTTTTGTTTAACACTGGATTGACTAATCTAATACACAAATATGAGAACTGTAACAAGACAATTCTACAACGGACGATTCTACCGTTTTCAAAGGCTCCCCGGCCAACGGCTCCACGTGCACCATTCTGTAGATCTTTTGTAAGCTTGTCTCCAATAATCTACATAAATTATCGCATTCGCTGGGATTCGAAACCCAGACCTCCTGTAGAAGTATTAAATCCCTTTAACCACTAGGCTAAGGGGCGTAATGATCCCGTTTATGAGTTCTTTTTTGTCCTATAGGGCGCTATATTTTGGAGTCGAGAGAAACAGCATTAACCACAAACGACCAAATGGGGTAAGGTATTGGGGTCGAGAGACATAGCATTAAACACCAATTAATTAAGTAGAGTCCCTACCTATCTCATATGTGGCCAGCCTAGAGTTTAACAACACCCACTAGCTAAAGACTCAATATCTTCAAGCAAAGATATTTTGGTTATAAAACTGAGTAACATTTTCGTTCCCGTGAGGGAGAAGGAAATGATAAAGATGAGTCTAAAGAGGAATGTATAGAATACCATAATAATAATCCTTTGTGTTTGTCTAAATTGGGTATGTACTAAGGGAGCTCAAGAAAGAGAGAGCGTAGAGGTTTATTCTCACACTATTCAACTCACGTCTCTCTTCGCTTCAACCTCATCTTGTCTTCGTTCTTCACAAGGTGATTATGTTAACCAAACTCACTGTGTGTAGAGGAGAATATTTTTGATACTTTTGAGTTTTTCTTTTCAGTATCTAATACCAAGTCGTCGCTCCACGTGCTACACAGACATGGCGCGTGCTCGCGTCTAGGCAGCGACAAAGCCGAGAGTCATCCCGACCACGACGACATCTTCAGACACGATGAAGCACGTGTGGTTTCCATCCAGTCCAAACTGTCAAAGGATTTTATAGACCCAATCAAACCGAGCCTGTCCACAGATCTACCGGCTAACCTGGGGAGCCCGTTCGGTTCGGACAACTACATCGTCAGGATCGGAATCGGGACACCTAAACAAGATCTGTCGCTGATATTCGACACCGGCAGCGATTTGACGTGGATCCAATGCAGGCCATGTTGGAACTCAATTGTCGAAATTGAAGTTCGTTTGAATGAGAAATGCTTGTCCAAAGTTTGTTGCTAGAAATGCACAAAATGGACTAGTGGATATTATGGAAAAGTGGTAACAAGGTTAGAAACCTTGGGAAAATTAGAGAGAAATGTGAACCACACTAAACCACATGTGCGCACACCGAGAAGAGTCGGAATAGACTTGGGCTCGGGTTTGGGTTTAGGTGTGGGTTCGGGGATAAACGGGCCTCGGTCCAGTAATCCATCTTTTTGTATTAAGTTTTTTATTTGTGTAACTGATCACTACATAAATTAAAATTTGATAAAAAAGTGAACAATTCTCATAATTAATAAAGAATGAATCTTGGTCAACAAATAAATAATTCTCCTAAAGAATAAGTTTTGGTCAAGAAGTTGAAAAGATCTCTCTTAAAGTTTTGTGATTAATTTCATGGTTAATGCCATAATTAATACAATAACTAAACTCCACTATGACCAAAAACGTTTTTGGCTTGTATAAAAGTGAGACTAATGTCTCGTGGTCTCATTCATTCATAGAGACAACAATTCCACATCCCCTTCATCTCTCTTTTTTCTTTTATTTTCCTCTTGTTTTTTCCTATGAGAGTATAACACATAAAACATGGTTCGCAAGCTTATGATTTGAGTGATGCAAATCATAAGAAGTATGCAGTTATATCTTGGGATTCGGAACGCCATGCAACCGTCACACTACGGGGCGTTTACAGAATTAAGGAAAAAGATAATATCTTGCCTCTGCAAATCTGTTTTTTCCTAAATTCTTATTCTTGGTATCATCTTAATATTATATTTATATATTTATTCATATATTTTACTTTACAAATATCAGTTTGCCCTATTGTAAAATTTGTGTTCTTACAATCTTAATTCTGTAACTTTTCGTTTTTGCTTATTGCACTAACGAAAAACTGATTTTTGTGAAGTGTTTTTGTTATGTAAACAGGAACTGGAAATTCTGGATTAATTGGAATAATATTTCCAAATTTCTGCAAATTTGTTCTAATTTGTTTTTGCAGATTATCAGGATTTTATGGATTAAATTTTCTGGTGTTTCAGAAATTAATTTGATGATTTTTGGCAGGTTATCAATGGAAGAAAATATGATTAATTCTTCTATTTTTCTTGCAATTTATTTTAATTATTTTTTGCATATTTTTCAGAATATTTTTATGTGTTTATATCTGAAAAATATTTGTACTGTGCATTAATAATTCTTATATTAGTTAAAATTTGATATGAACAGGTGTTCATGGAAGAACTAAGGTTCTGAAAATTGGATTAATTCTTTGATTATTTTGCACGAATTTTGGAGAAACTTTTTTCAAGTATTATCTGAAAGTTATTCAGATTAATTTTATTTTGCAATATATCTAATTGATAATTTTTTGCAGGTCAAAAATGAATTATTGATGATTGGTTATTTTTTCAGCAATATTATTTATGTTGCATTGGTTATTTGTTTGGTCAAAGAGAAAGTTGAATGTTGGATTTTATAAAATCGTAACTGCTTGATTTATTTGGTCAAAGACAAGAACATGTTCTTTGGTTTTGATCTCATTGAACCGGTTTTTATTTCTTGGTTTAGTTTGATCTGAATTACGTTAGTGTATTCAATATCTTTGATCGCATTCAATAAATGCATATGTTTGACTTGATAATTTAAGTTGACTGTATTAAATTATTATATATGCAATTTATTCTATTGATTTAAATTGCTTATTATATTTTGGATTAATATATATTTGATATAGTTCTAATATTTTTGGTATAATGATTCAGGTTTGGATGTGTGAAAATTGAATTTAAAAGTGTTACCAACAATTAGAACATTTATAATGTTTCTAATAGTGAAAAATCAAATGAGTTGATACCCCATGTTGGGAGTGATCTATCATTTATGATTTTGTCTCACACCATTAGTGGTGAAAATGTTATTGGTAACAAGTTTAGTGAGTTGACATACCAAATTTATTATGGTAATGGTCTTCCACTTGTGATTGTACCAAGTTATGATATTTTTCATATCTTCATATTAGTGCTTAGTGTTGTAAACACAAGACTAGACAAATTCTGTGGAAAGGAGTTTAAAATTGGTTACAAAAGATATTGAGCTTTCTAGCCATTGTTTAAACTTAAAATGTGAAAATGCAAAGTGCATGATTTTTGAATTATCTCAAGAAATGTGGGGGAAAAACATTGTTTACCACATAAAGTTGACAAAATGTCAAATAAGTTTTGAAAAAATTAAGTACATTTGTACAAATACTTAAAAGTGTGGGGGTGTATAGCAAAAGTTGCAATGCTACTGCCTAAAACGGTTACACAATTGATCTCAAATGGAATAATCTTAATAGATTATGTGTCTACTTGAATGACAACCTAGGATCCAATTAAAGGTGTGTCATGAGATCAAATTGTAAAATCATCAAGAGTATTCTGTGAGAAAATGAAGCTGTGTTATAGCTATTGTCTTGGTTTACATCAAAGCCCGAGAGGTTCAAGAAAATCTTGCCTCTGCAAATCTGTTTTTTCCTAAATTCTTATTCTTGGTATCATCTTAATATTATGTTTATATATTTATTCATATATTTTACTTTACAAATATCAGTTTACTTTATTCAAAATCTACCTG
The DNA here is from genome assembly GCA_902728155.2 of Microthlaspi erraticum. Lineage (NCBI taxonomy): Eukaryota > Viridiplantae > Streptophyta > Magnoliopsida > Brassicales > Brassicaceae > Microthlaspi > Microthlaspi erraticum. Next base: position 35,040 of record CACVBM020001237.1, on the reverse strand, counting down.
AGATTTCAATGGATGTGTTTTTAAGTTAAAAATATAAAGAATCAAATCCAAAGGTAACCTTGGTTCAGAAATTCGAAATCTTATATGGATTTAGAAATCACTTAGCGGGTGTTATTGGTTTTATATATTAAAATCAACTCAAATAGATTTGAAATACATCAGATTTTTAAAATGATTTGTTATTTAGAATGATTTGTTATTCATTTCACAATCTATAGGTTTTATAATCCTTTAGATTTAAAATATTTGTCTTATTTTAAGAATCCATATCATTTGATTCAAAAATCGCTACAGTATCTCATGGATTTTATTTTTAATAACTTACTCATAGAACTCCATTCGAATTCATTTCAAATGACTCAATTAACAAATATTTTAAAAGTCAATTACTTTTGAATAACACTGGATTTTAAAACCGGATTTGAAATCTTCATTGAATAACACTGGGTTTAAAACTCTATTAATGATAGATTACAAATCAGATATCGAATAACACTAAATTATAATTCAATTTCATTTCATTTCAAATTCAACATCCAATAACACCCCCTTGATCTTCAATAAACCCCCTTGATCTTGAAGAATATTGCCATTTTGATTTTTTCGGTTTTTATTGCCTCTTGTAATTTTAAACTGAATCTTTAATTCACGTAAATGAACTGGAATTGAATTACAATTCAGTGTTATTCAATCAAGATTTCAAATCCGGCTTTGAAATTTAGTGTTATTCGATATCTGATTTGTAATCTATCATTAATAGAGTTTTAAATCCAGCGTTATTCAATCAAGATTTTAAATACAGTTGTAAAATCTAGTGTTATTTCAAATTACATGACTTTTAAAATCTTTGGTAACTAAGTCATTTGAAATGAATTACAATGAAGTTCTACGAGTAAATTATTAAAAACAGAATCTAATACCACAGAGATTTTATAATCAACTAATGTGGATTTTTAAAACAATATTAAAAATTTTCAAATTTGAGGGAAAATTCAAAACTACACCTCTTGAGGTGTATTTCTTAAAATTTCTCAAATTTTAAATCTAAAAATTATAAAACCTATAGAATTAATTTCAAATACATAATTGAATAACAGCTTCCAACTTTCATAACCTTCCCGTTAGATTACGCTGGAGTTTGTTCGGCGTCCAAATGTGGTTACACAGTCCAATACGGCGATCGATCTTTCACCTCGGGATTTTTCGCCAAGGAGAAATTTACCCTAACGAGCTCTGATGTCTTCGACGGCATTCATTTTGGTTGCGGTGTGAACAACCAAGGAACTTTCGGCACCGTTGCTGGACTTCTCGGCCTTGGCCGCAACGGTAACATCTCATTCCCGTAGCAGACGGCCAACACCTACCGTGATATCTTCTCCTACTGCCTCCCTTCTTCCGCGAGATACACCGGCCATCTCACCTTCGGGTCCGCCGGAATCTCTAGCTCCGTAAAATACACGCCCTTCTCGTCTTTTCTAAGACACGCATCCGCTTATGGCCTCGATATCTTAGGCATCACTGTCGGCAATCAGAAGCTGGATATTCCTTTAACCGTGTTCTCGACTCCCGGCGCTATAATCGACTCCGGTACCGTCATCACTCGCCTCCCTCCAAAAGCCTATGAGGTGATGCGGACCGTTTTTAAAAAACAAATGTCGGCCTTAAATTATACCACTACGTCGCCGTACTTGCTCTTTGACACGTGCTACGACTTCACCGGCTTGAAGACGGTGGCAGTTCCGAAGATTGCGTTCACCTTCGGTGGCGACACCGTCGTGGAGCTTGGTCCGAAAGGGTTGTTGTATACGATCAAGATGTCGCAGGTTTGTTTGGCGTTTATAGGGAATAAAGACGACAATGATATCGCTATCTTTGGGAACTATCAACAGAAGACATTTCAAGTTGTGTACGATAAAGCGGGCGGGTCGGGTTTGCTCCGAATAGTTGTAGTTAGTGAGTAAATGGTTCTGTTTAATAAGTGTACGAGTTGATGCAATCATGCAACAGTTTTTCTTTTTATTGTTTAATAAGTCCAAATATTAATATTGTAAACATTTATCCTGAAAAATAAAGAAGATCTCTTTTACATATATATATATGCAATCGGAAGTACAAAGTTTTGACCCCCAAGTTACATAGTCAATATATAAGGGTTATTACATAAACGATATATTGTATTCTAGCCAAACCAACCTTAACCTTATGGCTAGCTTCTTAATTCTTGTGCCAATATCACTATTATTGACTTCAATTATGGAATGAAGCAAATGTTAAAACATGTTTGAAGAATGTATGAATTTGTCTAGGGGTGTCAAATGGATCCAAATCCATGGGTTGACCCAATCCATCTTATCCATTAATCCAAATGGATTAAAAATTTGGATCCAAATGGGTTAATGGTTCACATGGGTGATGGATTAATTGGATTGGATTGAAATGGTTTGGTTTATAATGGGTTGGATCAATGGTTAACCCACTTTATTAAAAAAAAAAAAACAATTATACATCAAATGTTTTTTCCCACATAATAAATCCAAAATTGTATTTGGTTGGATTTGAATACAATACCATAAAAGAATGATCTTACAAATTTGACAAAAAAAAACGATTTTACAATTTTGGTATAAATCGCAAAATCACAGTTTTCCGCCAAGTTTCCCACCAAAACCGCAAAATCACGAGTTTCCCGCCAAAATCGCAATATCACGGTTTCCCGCCAAAATCGCAAAATCATGAGTTTCCCGCCAAAACCGCAAAATCACGGTTTCCCGCCAAAACCGCAAAATCACGAGTTTCCCGCCAAAACCGCAAAATCAAGTTTCCCGCCAAAACCGCAAAATCACGAGTTTCCCGCCAAAACCGCAAAATCACGAGTTTCCCGCCAAAATCGCAAAATCACGAGTTTCCCGCCAAAATCGCAAAATCACGAGTTTCCCGCCAAAATCGCAAAATCACGAGTTTCCCGCCAAAATCGCAAAATCATGTTTCCCGCCAAAACCGCAAAATCACGAGTTTCCCGCCAAAACCGCAAAATCACGAATTTCCCGCCAAAATCGCAAAATCACGGTTTCCCGCCAAAATTGCAAAATCATGTTTCCCGCCAAAACCGCAAAATCACGGTTTCCCGCCAAAACCGCAAAATCACGGTTTTCCCGCCAAAACCGCAAAATCACGGGTTTCCCGCCAAAACCGCAAAATCACGGTTTCCCGCCAAAACCGCAAAATCACGGTTTTCCAAAACCGCAAAATCAAGGTTTTCCGCCATAACCGCAAAACATGGTTTTTGGGGAAAGTTGTGATTTTATGTTTTGATGGAAAAACTGATTTTTACGGTTTTGGTTGAAAAACGTGATTTTACAGTTTAGGGAGAAAGACGTGATTTTACTGTTTTGTGCATAAATCACAATTTTACGTTGCAAAAAACAGTGAGTTTATGTTTTTGACGGAAACGTGGTTCTACGGTTTTGATGAAAAATCGTGTTTTGCGATTTTACGGTTTCGGCGGAAAGATGTGATTTACGATTTTGGCGGAAAGACATGATTTTACGATTTTACAGATTTAATGGGTTATAGATTTTTGTGATGTTTATAGATTTTGTTTAGTTATCTTTATTTTAATATATATAAATTTTTAGTTATATTTGTTTGTGGATCATCCATTAACCCATTCATCCATTAACCCATTAAAACCATCTAATTAAATGGATAATGGATCAAACCAACCCATTTCCTAAATGGATTGGATTAATCCATGATCCATTAGCACTAAATCCACTTGGATAATGGGTTGGATGGGTTGGGTTACCCATTTTGACACCCCTAAATTTGTCCCATATATAATATATTAGTACAATTATATTCGTTTTATTTATTTATGGGACAAATTCATACATTCTTCAAACATGTTTTAACATTTGCTTCATTCCATAATTGGTTCGCTCCTCTCTCGAAACATCGATCACCTTGTTTTCTCTTAACCTTTTTGGTTTATTACCGACCTTCTTCCATAAGAAACATAAGATTCTTATCTGATATGCAGTTTAGTATATCATGAGTCAAATGAGTGAAAAGTGATAATGTTAAAATATTCCTATGAATGGAATAAATTCCACCGGGTTATCGTTATTAATATTGCTGCAATGGTGGCGATGCCCATGACAACGTCGACCATTATTGTAATTATAATTATATACTATGTGGGTATTTATTCAACAATAGCCACTCTTACAAGCAAGTTGATGATTTAATAAACAAGTCACTATATAGGAAAATAAGAACTTTAAAATACCAGCATAATTTTGCGTTACTATTCGTGCAATAGATAGCTAAAAATAATTATTATTACTCCTCCAGTATACCAGTATAATTTGCGTTGAAATAATATCTTACTATATAAAATTGAACAAAATTTTCAAAATAACTCATAAATTTGTTAAAGAATTTTTTTTTTTTAAAACACTTTGGTTTTTCGTAAAGAAAGCCAAATAAGCCATTTTAAAAAATGTTTCCCTATCTCATCAAATCAAAATATCAGTTTGAGTCAATTTTGATTTTTTAGTTATGTTTTGCAACTCAGTTTCAGTGTATTTAAACACGCATTTTAATCTTGTCAAAAAAAAAAAAACACGCATTTTAATCTACAATTTTTTTTTTGGTGGAAATTTTAATCTACAATTTAATTGCACAGGTTATAAACTTATAATTATATAAAGTTTTATTAATTCTAAATTTTAAATATTTATAACATTAATTTGTTCTATGTGTTTTTATCCACTTATCAGGTCTAAACTAATTTTAAATTACAAGTGGAACATAGTAATTAAGTGCGTAAATAGGTACATCAACAACGAATGTCAAAACACGACCAAAAAAAAAACAACGAATGTCAAATAAAACAAATTAATAAAATTGTTAAAGAAACCTTAGCAAATATGAAGAAATAGAAAGAAATTAAAGAAAGAAAGCACCATCTCGTGGGTCAGGTCACCTCAATCATTCAATGTTGTAGCCCCACCCAAATGAAATATATTCTCTTAGTTTTGTTTGAATTTGTATAGTAAAAATATTATGTGTACATTTTAAACGTCGATAGTTAAACTATTATGACTACGGTGGCTAGTGACCTTAAAAGGAACTTTCAAGGAGACATTCGGGTATAGATATACTGGACCTAGGTAATTATGTCGGTTTCGAAATCAAGCAATCAACATAAAATACAAATTTAATATAATCGCTTGATATGATTGAAACCTGGTGAATCGTTTGTTTTTTCTTTCAAAATATAAACTTGTCAGTCTCTTCTTGATCTACTCATATATTCTCTTCTACTTTTTCAAGATCTCTCTCTCTCTCTCTTTTTTCATTTTCTCTAAATATTATGTTTCTTTTTCTCATCTAACCAAAATTTCCCTCACCACCATGTCGTCTAACAATCAACCGGACCACCCTTCTTCCTCCTCCAACGCCGGCCACAACAAGTCACCACCGCAACTTAACCGCTACGAATCGCAGAAACGCCGCGACTGGAACACGTTTCTACAATACCTTAGAACCCTAAATCCACCCGTTAAATTCTCGCAGTTTGACGACACACATGCGCTAAGCTTCCTCAACTACTTAGACCAGTTCGGTAAAACCAAAGTCCATCACCAAGCTTGTGTCTTCTTCGGACAACCCGATCCACCATCTCCTTGCACGTGTCCTCTCAAGCAAGCTTGGGGAAGCTTAGATGCTTTGATCGGACGGTTGAGAGCTGCTTACGAAGAACACGGTGGTGGATCATCCGATCGTAACCCGTTTGGAAACGAGTCGATCCGGATTCATTTAAAGAAAGTGAGAGAGTCTCAAGGTAAGGCTCGTGGAATCCCGTTTAGGAAGAAAAACAAACGGAAGAAAACCAAAAACGACGTCGTTGCCGTCAAGAAAAAAATTTCGAACACTTCAGGGTCATAATCATTAATCCACTTGATCTCGATCGATCATGCATATTTAGGTACTCTCTTTTTTTTATTTCTTCTTCTTTAAATTACATTATTGCTCCATATTTAGAGTGCAGTCTTTAATTACTTCGACCCGTTAGTTAAAAGCCTAATTGTGACAGGTAAATTCTTGAAAGAAAAAAACCCTAATATGAGAAATTATGTTGCTCCTCCATTATATTTCACAAATTCTTTTTGGTGTTTGGGTTTGGTAAAGTTACTAGGATATGATTGGTTAATAATTTAAATTATCTTATTTGTATTCCTAATCTTTAATATAATCTCGGGAGGATTTCTTGTTTATAGACTTGTAACTATTCAGATGATGTTTTCAAACGTGTTAATTAATCTTAATCTCAACACAAGACATAAAAATTAAGTTTAGTTCCTTCATGATGTGTGTATAGAGCTTAACTTTTACTTAATTATATTATAACCATATATAGTTATCCGCATGTTTCTTAATTAGGCCGTGGATTGTATGTATATAGGTTTGGGTTGATCGATGAAAGGTAGATTTTGCTATTTCCAACAGCTTTACCATAGTTGTAGAGCTTGGTCATCATCATGTCAATAAAAGCTTTGAAATTCAGTAAATAGTACATCTCTGTTCATTTTTTAATAAATTTTCAGTTGCCCTTGTAATTTTTCGTTTTGTTGCAGATATGCAAGATAGTATCAAGATGACTACACAATGGAAACGAGATACTCGATCAGTATCCACAGCCTACCATTTCTTGGACACATGTTTTTAGCCATGAAGTAAGCATTCCCGGCCAGTTAAATCATTTTAATTTAAGTCTGTGTCTAAACTCTTTTTAAATGTATTGATACTAGCTGTTAGCCAACGTAGGACGATCTTGTAGTCTTTTTATCCATAATTCCTTTATACATATCATAAATGTCAAAACAGTATACATTTTGTCAATCAAAACTAGGAACACCAAATTCAAACCAAATGACTGAAACAAAGATTCCAATTGTTGAATAGGAGAAACTAATACTAATTGTTCTCTGTTACTACACTATAAAAAGAAAAGTTTAATCAGATTCAGTTTTGTCTTATACTTAATCGAAGACACGAGTGTATTGTTTGTCACATGACACTATAGAATCAAATATCTCTAATGGTGTGGGAAATAAATTTTATAAGACATTGCTTATTCATTGTCGAAGTATATATTACAATGTGCCATAAAGCTAACACTATTTCCTTCGTTCTCTAATGATGTTTAAGGAAAAAAATTATTCACAGTTAAGTGATGTTCTCATAAAATAATCAAAAATTAATTGTATTTTTGTTGTTTTCACAGTTTGAATTCTGCAAATTATTTTTAATCAGTTGAATTTTTAAAATTGATGATAAAATATTGTTTATTTTGAAAAAATTTCATTCAAGAAAAAAAGGAGTATGTTGTTTTAATTAAAGTTTTGTAACGCCCCGACCCCATCGTTCATGGATTCTCATATCCTTTTTCGATATGTGGACTTCACTTTTGTTCGACGGCCGGTATATATTTTGTTACAGTTAAAGTTTTGTAACGCTCGACACATTGTTCATGGATTCTCATGTCCCTTTTTTATATGTTGTCTTCACTCTTATTCATGGGTGTTTATTGTTTAATCCGGATATCGGTTCAGTTTTGGTTTGGTTTTCTTAGTTTTGGGAATTTCAGTTAATAAAAAATAGCTACTATATTTGAAGTCTCATTGTTGGAGTATTAAAATATTTTAAATTTTAATTGATGTATTTTTATTAAATTTTTGAAATTTAGTTGAGGTATTTTTATATTTTGTTACCAAGTTAGAAAACAGTAACTTATATTGGGCTAAATATGGGTGTTAGTTCTGACCTAATTGGGCTTATATAGACCTGCCCTCTTAGATTACTCTTTTTCTTCTCGTATCTGTTTTGATTTTATTTTTCTGTGAACTAATTATTTCCTTTGTTTTATCAACTATTTGTTTATTAGAATACAATATAAATATGTGAATCGTAAGTGCTCTTCGTATGAACAAAAATCGACAACGTGGATACTTCATTTGCCGCTAGTGTTACCACATAACCTTCCAAATTTAACCGCGACAGATTATTCATTACAATGACGTTACAAAGAGAAATTGTTCATTATATTTTTGTAAAACAACCATATGAATAAGTATAATTTATTCATAATTTCATATTCACTATTTGTTTCCACTACTTGATCATTAATCAGTATTGTCTTAAGTATTTTGTTTTGAGAAAATTGCAAAATACACATTGGGAATCTTTGTCCCAATACACAATTTGGAGAGATTTTTGTCTCACTACACATTTTGCCAACTTATAATCCTTTTTATCCTTAAAATTGATTAAATAATTAACCCTTTAATTGGATATTTTTAATTAAACATAAAATCGAAATATTTCCTTTCTTCCCCGACATCTCTCCTCTCTTCTTCTTCCCGACATTTCTTTTCTTCTGCGACATTCTTCTTCTCCGCTCTTCTCCGTTACATAATCATCTCTTTTCTCTCCTCTTTCTCCGTCACATAATCCTCCGTCGCCTCTTCTGCTGCCGTCTGTTCTTCTCCTTCAAACTACTCCTCTGTGTTTTCCTCTTCTCCGCCAAATAATTTCGAAAAGATGACGGCTAAGAAGATGGGAATGGAGAAGAAGTTGCCACAATTGTGTCGTGGGAGAAGGTTGGAGAAGAAAAAGGAAACAAAATATTCAAAAAAATATTTGTTAATATTCTCTAAGATTTCCGGCAGAAGACGATTTCTACATTTGGTAGAAGACTGATTTCTCGAAGAACACGACCTCTACCAACATGGTAGAAAAGTGGTTTTTAGTAGAAACTGAACTCTACGGATGGTAAGAGATAATGTGTGTAACAGAATACGAAATCTACGCCTGCGTAGAAGGCTGTGTTTCTCGTAGACAACAAATTCTAGAACATGTAGAAAACTTTGTTTTTGGTAGAACATATCTTCTACCAAATTTACAAAATCGCAGAACATAGAGTAACAGGTAGAAGTGATATGCTACTAATAGTAGAGGTATATATAGATTATAGAACTCGTGTTCTACAAGTGGAAGATGTGTGTATAAATGGTAGATATCGAATTCTATCTCCAGTAGATGTAATAAAAACGTGTAGGATACATATTCTACTTTGAATTTCAGAGCTGGTAGAAGAAAACTTCAATATATTTTTTAAAAATCATATTTGTGAAAAAAAATTGTGAAAAAATTATAACAAGTCTGAAGATCATTTATCTGATTTTTAGAAATATTTTGGGTTTCTTACATAAACTATTTCATATTTTTAAATATATAAAGGGTATTAATGGCAAAAATAGGTAAAAATATGAAAATGTGTATATGGACAAACCTTCCCTCTTTTCTGTGTATAATCACAAATTTCCCTTTTGTTTTTATGTATAGACTACAATGTACTTACCAAATCTTTAGTTTTGAAATGCTCGATTTTATAGATATATATATAAGCTTCGTTGCATCATTTCATCAAAAAAAAACAATTAACTTAATATATAAACTCAGTCGGCATTGTTGTTCTATAGATATTTCTCATCTTTTCTTGTCGACTTAAAGATATTTCTCATATAAATACCCAGGAGTAAGAGAACAAAAGAAAAACGAGACACAACGGTCGATAACATAAAAAAACATAAACAAATGAAAACATCTCAACAACATCATCGTTGTGGTTCGACACTCGTACAAACCATCGATGCTCCATTGCCTCTGGTGTGGTCAATAATACGTCGTTTTGACAACCCACAAGCCTATAAACAATTTGTGAAGACGTGCGATCTAAGCTCCGGTGACGGAGGAGAAGGCTCTATCCGTGAAGTGACGATAGTTTCCGGCCTTCCGGCGATTTTTAGTCGAGAGAGGTTAGATGAGCTAGACGATGAGTCTCATATGATGGCGATTAGCATTATTGGCGGTGACCACCGTCTCGTTAATTACCGGTCGAAAACCAAGGCGTTTGTTGCAGCCGAGGAGGACGAGAAGACGGTGGTGGTGGAGAGTTATGTGGTAGATGTGCCGGAAGGGAACAGTGAGGAGGAAACGACGTCGTTTGCTGACACCATCGTTGGGTTTAATCTTAAGTCATTGGCTAAGCTCACAGAGAAGATGGTGGCTCACCTAAAGTTGTAATGTTTAGATTTTAAAATCCTTAGTTAAGAGCGTTAAGAGTTTTAAAGCTTTAAGAGTTAAAACCCTTGTTTAGTGAAGGTTTAGGACTTTAGATTGCTTTACCAACAAATAAGCAATATATATGTATTCTATAATAATATAAATTCTACTTTTTTTTGTCTATAGACTATAGTGTTCATGTTGAAAGGTTCGAGTTGAATAAAATTCGGACTAGTCGTAGACTTGTAGTAAACTTTTAAATAAGTTCTGTTACATTTATGATTTACAGTATCATGTGTTTTTAGGATATTGTTATCAATATACACACATTCGAAACTCAAATACATGAGGATCTATTATTTTGAAGACAACTATTGATGTTTACAGGCGTCAGCAAAAAGATAAATGGGCCTTATCTTCGTGGGCCTAGTTACATGTCCTCTTCTTAATTTTTGTATTTTTCATTCTGCTTGCACACATTTGTAAGTTGTTGTAAGTTGTAACCTTAAGATTTAGATATTTGTAGCACGCAAAGGGCAGAGTTTTTAACATCAAAATAAAGTATTCAAAACCAATCATAACCAGAGCCACAACTAAGTTTTACTTTCACCAAGATAGAGGTTACACAAATTATTCCCTTGTATTAGGATGTTTAGATTGGTTAACATTAGTTTAGTTAATTTGATTACCGGTGTAAGTTTCTTTTCGTTTAACTGTGTGTATAGATATGAACCTTGTACATACATTTACACTTTAATGAGAATAACATGTATACGAGCTTTCTTGAGCTTTCTCACTGTTTTTTGGCATTGTATCTTCGATTTCATCTGCAATTTTTCCTCATTTCGTCCAATTCTTTGGATATGATGAGTCTTTTACCTTCGTAACTGATTTTTGAATTCATTCTTGCCATTTTTTCGGTGCTTTGCACGATTTTCCGTGATATTTTGTTTTTCGTCTTTCTCATGATGACTACAAAAAATGAACTATAACATTATTTTTGTTTTCCTTTTTTTTGGGGTAAAATATATTTTTATTAAAACACATTTCGCACATATATATTGAAGGAGTTTTAAACTATTGCACCCGGAAATCAGGATTTGTTAACATGAATCAATGGATCTGTATTCCCATCTAGAAGCGTTCCATCTCTTTTACTTTTTATAATGATTGTAGAAGCGTTGAATAAAATATTTTGATAATCACATTATTTAATGGTTAATTTGATACTCCTGTTAGTATCATTTTTAATTTATTATGGACTCACTAATATAATCGGAAAGTAATTTCTTGCTTTATATTTTGAGAAAATTGGCAAAATACACAGCTTTGGGAGAGTCTTTGTCCCAATACACAATTTGGAGAGATTTTTGTCCCACTACACATTTTCTAAACTTATAATCCCTTTTTACCCTTAAAATTGATTAAAGTAATTAATCCTTTAATTGGGATATTTTTAATTAAACATAAAAGTGAAAATATTTCCTTTCTTCCCCAAGACATCTCTCCTCTTTTCTTCTTCCCGACATTTCTTTTCTTCTGCGACATTCTTCTTCTCCGCTCTTCTCCGTCACATAATCATCTCTTTTCTCTCCTCTCTTCTCCGTCACATAATCCTCCGTCGCCTCTTCCGTTGCTGTCTGTTCTTCTCCTTCAAACTACTCCTCTGTGTTTTCCTCTTCTCCGCCAATTGCGTCGTGGGAGAAGGTTGGAGAAGAAAAAGGAAACAAAATATTCAAAAAAATATTTGTTAATATTCTCTAAGATTTCCGGCAGAAGACGATTTCTACATTTGGTAGAAGACTGATTTCTAGAAGAACACGACCTCTACCAACATGGTAGAAAAGTGGTTTTTAGTAGAAACTGAACTCTACGGATGGTAAGAGATAATGTGTGTAACAGAATACGAAATCTACGCCTGCGTAGAAGGCTGTGTTTCTCGTAGACAACAAATTCTAGAACATGTAGAAAACTTTGTTTTTGGTAGAACATATCTTCTACCAAATTTACAAAATCGCAGAACATAGAGTAACAAGTAGAAGTGATATGCTACTAATAGTAGAGGTATATATAGATTATAGAACTCGTGTTCTACGGGTGGAAGATATGTGTATAAATGGTAGATATCGAATTCTATCTCCAGTAGATGTAATAGAAACGTGTAGGATACATATTCTACTTTGAATTTCAAAGCTGGTAGAAGAGAACTTCAATATATTTTTTAAAAATCATATTTTTGAAAAAAAATTGTGAAAAATTATAACAAGTCTGAAGATCATTTATCTGATTTTTACAAATATTTTGGATTTTTTACATAAACTATTTCATATTTTTAAATATATAAAGGGTATTAATGGTAAAAATAGGTAAAAACATGAAAATGTGTATATAGACAAACCTTCCCTCTTTTCTGTGTATAATCATAAACCATTTATATTTTTGTAGATATGAAACCATTTAAACCTTCGTCCTTTTTTGTCGCAAGGAACAAAAATGCCGCTGGTGAATTCAATGAACATTTACAGACAATTTTAAGGAGTTTGGTAGTTAATAAATGACAATATTAATATTTTGTTATCCCCTGCACCTCGTTTCGATGCATCTAAGGTCCACATTATTGACTACGCCAAGGTACGCCTTGCTTATTTTTGGAAATTGTTTGAGAATAGCGTAAATTATTGATGAATTTTTCTTTTCTCTCTTGTAAAAATTCGTATTATAAAAATAGACCATAAGGAACTGTTTTCTGTTCCTTAACTTAATTTCAGCAGATAATATATTATACTCTAGCAAATACAATATCTTACGGGAAAAAAAAGAGATAACGATTTATTTATAACATGAAAATGCATGTTATTTGGTCAATGATCGATTTTATTGTATAGTAGTAGTAGTATACCGTATACGCTATGTTAGTTTAGAAACCTACAAGAAATAATAGAGTGACAAATAAATGACTGAAAATTAAAAAGTAGCAACAAAGTTAATGATTTGACATTAATTAAGTATACTCTAACCGTTATGCTATAGCATGGTGTGACATTATGCTATGGGCTAAAAGAATCATAAAATCATTGAGTGTTTCCGAAAATAACAAGAGCATGTGTTACATTATTTAATTATGACTTGGTCTACTAATCAAGATTGCAAATGGATTAGATATCCTGTAATTTTATGTTATTTGAATTTGTCACTCATATCTTGAAATGTAGATTCCAAGTGCAACTTTGTAAACTCAAGTTTTATGGGTCGTAGATCATTTTCAGTCGTCACCCAAGTAGTAACTAATGCTAAGTTTTGGGTCCGACAAAATTAATACAAGTAAATGGTTCGTCGTGGTCATATATGTTAAGAACAAAACTCTCCATCATAAATATGGTGCTTGGCTGCTTGTAAAACTGTGTATAGTGAGTCTTTAGGGCATCTTCAATGTATTGCCTCATATTTTGCTCCAAAATGAAGAAATCTCAAAATGGGATTGGGTTTTGCTCCAATGTATTGCTTCATTTTTTGCTTCATAGAATTTTCATTTTTAAAAACTTTTTATTAATTACTAAATTTACGTTGTATATTTATATCTATCACAAATTGGTCCATATATTTTTTTTCTTTAAATTTTTCACAATTAATTATAATTATTTAAATTAATTATGAAAATATTAATAATACATTATTACAAGACTAAAAATAACAACATAAAATGGATTTTGTTTTTAATTAGAACCTTTTTAATATATTTCCCATAAATAATCAACTAAACCATTTCGAAGAGAGAAATAAACATTTTTATCTTTAATCTCTCTAAATCGAGCAAGTATTTATTAGTCAATCAATCAATAAAATATGGAAAGTTTAATTCAATTGTATTATATTAATTGTTTAAAATGAATTTCTTCTCCTATCATTTTTTCTTAACTTTACTTTTCAAAAATAAATTATATCATCACATCAAAATATTTAATTAAAAAGAATTACTTTTTTTCTGCATATGCTATGGTTTGAATTTTTTTAAATGAAGTAAATCTCTGAAATTATTAAAAGTCTCACATCGATTATATTTTGGGATAATAGTACAAAAACCTATTATAAAAAAGTATTCAATTGATCAACCATAAATAAGAAAACTGATTCATTAGGTTTCCAAACTTAGTTTTTTTTTTTAAATTTAATTTGGTTCTTTATTTGAATTAAATAATTAAATGGTTTATAATTTTTTTAATATTTTATTTTGATCAAAAATTAAACATAATAAAATCTAATAACTTATCATATAAGTTAAATTATTTTAATTATTTAAAATTGATCAAAAACATAAAATATATATGCTAATTTATATTTATCAAATTATAAAATTATATTAAACTTATTAAAATTTGACATATATGTGAGTTCGGAAAGGGAGAAACCGTCGTCACTCAAAGTTCATCATGTTCCAAATCAGGCTAAAAAATATGCATCACTCAAAAATTTGTCAAATGTAAACTGACATTTTCTTATTTTCTAACACCCTATATTTCAAGAATGATATGTAAGTAGATATCTTTTAATAAAATTAAATTAAGAAATTATCATCCCGTGCTGGGCACGGGTCAAACCCTAGTTTCTTATTAAATATGTGTTATTTGTATTTTAGAGTAAAAATAAAGATCAAAATAATTAATTATATATCTTAAACTGAATTAATTTAAAACTTCAAGGACTGTTATATAAATTAAAAACTTCAACTCCAAAATGGGGATGAAAATGGGATCAATCTCATTTTGAAAAAAAATATGGCATTTTGCCATTTTGAGATTGAAAATGGGGTTGGGTTGAAGCAAAATTGGCTCCAAAATGACAATAAAGGTGAAATATGGGGCTGGGTTGGAAATGCTCTTATAGTGTAAATAGAATTATATGTTGTGGAGAAGAATCCCTAATATATTAAAAGAGAAAACACTAACTAAATAACATTTGTCCATTGTGTTATTAACAAGAGTGCCATTGCTGATGTGTCATCACCAGGTTCACTCTCAGCCTAATTTCTAATTAAGACAAGCTTTACTAGAGAAATTACAAATTGTGCCATTGCATATTATGCTTACCATCCATTTATTATTATTTTCTTTCCTTAATTGACAATTACGAAAATAAGTAAATAAGGAAGTTATGAAATTCAATTGAATTCTATCATAATATTTTTTTAAAAATCATTATATATCCCCTATCATCTTTGTTCAACTTTATTTTATGAAATAATATGAATCACAATATAAAAAAACTAATAAAGAAAATCTAATTTTTTTTCTGTATATGCTATGATTTGAATTTTTTAAAACAAAATAATGTAAATTGTTTAGTATATAACCTCATTTAGTGTAACAATTATTCCATCTATTTCAACTTTCAATATAAAGTTAATTATATTTTTGTTATTTTAACAATTTAGATCATGCAGATTGTCTTCTTATTGGTTGATTTGTTTTGAAATTATAATAAAGCATGTTTTAGTTTTGAAAGAAAAAAATAGTTCTAATCCATGTTTTAGTTTTGAAAAAAGAAAAAAAAATTGATTTTAATCCGTGTTTTAGTTTTAAAAGAAAGAAAATAATAATAATTATAATCTGTGTGCACACAGCTAAGACTTCTTATCTTATGAAATACAGTATACATTTTTGTAAAGAATAATGTTTTATTTTCACTTTTTTGTTCTTTAAACTAACTTATTATACTGCAGTCATTTGAGTTTCATGTATCTTGCTTAAATCTATCATATTTAATATATGGCTACGTTCAAGACTTTAATATATTTACCTTTTTAAAAAATAGTTTAAAATGCTTAATTTTCATATTATAAACGAATAAACGAGGGCAATAATCTAACAAAGATTAAAAACCCGTCACATAAAATTTTGGATATTTAAATAGACATCTTTTAATAAATTACCAAAAAAAACATCTTTTAATAAAATATAAATTCAGAAACCATCACCCCGTGCAGGGCGCGGGTCAAACCCTAGTGTGAAGTTATTTGCAGTGTCTTCAATTGCTACATAAAATTAGATCCGTTCAAATACCATCAATTCTAATAAAAATAATTTAAAATTATCTTCAAAATGATATAACATGCAAAAGAAAATTGATTAACAGAAAGAAAAAAAAAATACACATTTTAATATGTAGTAAAAGCTGTATTTCGAATTAGCAAAAACAGAAGCATCGACTATGGAGGAACATATGCAAAACCACTCCTCACGTTCTAACGGATGATTACGTTACGGACAAAACACGATTTGTTTTGGAATACGAGCAACAATGTCGTTTACTATAAAACGAAACTTCATTTCCAATGGTTTCAAATTTCGATTAATTAGATATCAATTAACGCTATTAATTTCGTACTGAAAATCTTGTTAGTTATATAAACCCAAAAAAAACATTAATATTCGTCAATGAAGTTATTCAAGAGAATTACAACCACATAATCTTTTATATAAAAAAAAAAATATATATATATATATATATATATATATATATATCACAACCACAAAATAATCCAAGAACAAATTTTGAATTGATCCTATCGAATACTATATGAGTTTAATAATAATGAAATTTGTATATCTAGCTAGTGCGAATCAGTTCCGCGTATTGTTCTAGAACATGAAAGTCCACTTACTCGCTAAACTAGCCTTCATTCGCAGCTAATATAATCTCTGTAAGTCCACTTACTCTCTAATGATGACGGTAAGAAAATGACGATATAATATACGTAGTAATACATGGTGACTCTGACAAAATATAGCAGTAATGCATGTAGGAATGATGGTTTAGTGTTTGGTTGAGAAGAAATGGTGGTAGACTGGTAGGAGAAGTGGTCGTAGTATAATAAATACTAACAGAAATATTGAGCTATTTATCTATAAATAATGTTTTATCAATAAATGATGTTATTTCTTTGATAATGAATGAATAGAAGAGCAGAAACATCACTAACTCTCTTTGTCAAATAAAAGAAAGCATCACTAGCTAGCTCTCTTGATTCTTTTTTTTTTTGCGCAAGCTCTCTTGATTCTTTATCTTTATATTTCTTTATAGTTTTTTTTTCTTACACATTCTTGATTCTTGAGAGTTCTTTAAAGCTATCATCAAAGGTTTTTTTTTTGTCTGAAGCAACAATGGAGGAGAGGAAGCTGAATTTAGATGCTCCATTCCTATCCGTGAGACGAACTTCGACTACACCAGATATTTCAAGCGAATCAGATAACACCAAGAAGAACACGAACCGGAAGACGAGGAGAAGAAAAGTCAAAGATTCTTGTCAAGAAAAAGAGCATGACCAGAGCTTCGATCATGTAGTGGAACCATCTTTAGTTCCATTTCTATGGGAACAAACACCTGGAAAGCCAAAGACACATCACCATCACATGGCTGCTAAACTAACGGAAGAATCAGATCTGATCAAAGCTCTGGAAATGGTTTCTTCTACCGCAAGCTTCTCTGCTAATTGCAGTACCAATGGAGTAACTGACGATGAGTTCGAGAAGAATGAAGACATAGCGAGTAATGTATCCGAAGATGACGTCATTCTTGAAAATCGTGACCTCATCATGTCGAGATTCTTACCAGCTGCGAAAGCAATGGCAATGAAACAGAAGAAAGAGTCTACTCTAGACCAAGAAGAGAAGATGTTGAAGAAGAAGAAGATACAAAGCATTACTCTACAGAGAGTCTCCATGGCAATTAACCAAAATTTGAAAAATAATGATTATGATTACGATCATAACCATGTTGGTGAAACTGTTGACTCAACTGATTCCAAGAAAGCTATGATTGGGTTCTTGCCACGACTCTGTTCCAAGAATACAATGGATGTTCTTAATCCGGTTCTATCTCGTGTCAAGACATGTCAGAATGTTGGAGTAAAATCAGCATCGCCAAGAATCTTGAGATCAAACAAGATTATGAGCAAGTCTCAAGAATCCTATCCAACACCAAGATTTTCAACCGAGATTTCCAAAACCTCTCTCTCGATCTCGAAAACCAGCCAAGTAGTCCGAATCCCGAGAAATACTTCGAGGTTGCAACGAACAGCTTCGTCAGATGAGATTCAGAGACAAGACACGAGGTTTCTTGTGGAGGAAGTAAAGAGAAGGAGCAAAAGAAACAAAATTAGGTCAGAGAATCTCTCTGTTTCTCAACCTCCATTGCCTAAAACTCCTTCAGAGTCATGGCTTTGCCGGACACTTCCGAGAAGCTCGGCCGACGCCACCGTCGTCACCTCCGGTCAAGTCGCTGGTTTCAAGAAGATGGAGAAGAAGACTCATTCTCAGTCTGTAAAATGGGAGACGATAGTGAAAAAATCGTATAATCATGATCATGTGCGCTACTCAGAGGTATGAATGAATACACATTAATATGTTCAAAATAATATTCTTCTTTTTTTATTGTACTTTTTATATTTGATTCTCAGTTTTTTTTATTGTGGCTTTTTGAATGATATATGCAGGAGCTTATTGTTCATCTTTCTTGTCAACAAAAATCCTAAAACCGGAATTTTCTTTTCACCAGACCGGGATTTCTTTTTCCGGTACAGTAAATCTTAGTGATATTCATTTGTGGTATTAAATTCTACCTTCTACTGTTACGATTGTCGTTTGTTTATGTACATCAGTACATGTAATAATGATGTCCGATAAAATCCCAATTCCGTGTCGGACCGGATTGGGTTAAGTTAAAAATAGCCTCATTATTTTCATCATTATCAACATTGTATGGCATATATATTACTCCTACTTAAGGAATTGTGTTGATTAAACATTTGGAATTATTATTTTTTTAAACGATAATTTTCATATTATTTGATTATATCTATCAGAAAATATACTTTATTGTTGTTTTTGGTACTTCAAAAACATCTTTAGCTATCCATGAGATTAAAACCATTCCGCTTTAGGTAAGTCTAAAGAAAATTCCCAACATAAAGCATAGGAGCTTATGTGGCCACTCATAAACCGAAGTTAGATCTCATTCTCAAGAGTCAACGAAGACTTTAGTAGAGGTTGAGTTGAGTAAAGCTTTTCCTACCAGAATTGCTACCAATGATGAAGATAGATTAATTATCTTCATGGTTGATGTAGATTACACTTTGTTGTCTTTAAATGCAATAGATGTTACAAGCTTGGATACAAAGTCAAGTGCTGCTTACAAATTGTATGTGATTCCCAGGTTGTTGTCCAAGAGGCAACTGAGAATGTAGGCATTGTGAATTTGTGATCATGGCTAGTGCATCCAACTCTGCCCCCAAATTCTGCTCAAGCTAATACTACCTCAGTTCCTTCATGCATTGAGGTATCTCCTTCTAAAATCCAAGTCAGCGCAACTATTGAATCAAATTCTGATGAGCTAATCATTAGGATGATCTTACTCCAATGTTTCTTCACTCACAGACCCTAGTAGCATTGACATCAAGTGGGGATTCATGAATAATTTAGGCCTCTGTTTAGGTTTAAACCCAACTGCATAAAATAAGAGTCTTGTTAATTAAGCCCAACAACTCCCAACAATTTTTCATCAAGAATAAAATATCTAAATGAAGGAACTGAGGCCTAAATGCATGAATAAATCATCACAATCACTCGGCGATTCCAACGAATATATACCCATAAAATAGTGGTAAATTACTCTATTAAGAAAATAATTAAGGTTGACTTGAAAAATATAAAATATAAAACTAATCAAGAACTATAAGTAGTGGGTGGGATGTACTATTAAGTACATCAGTCGAAAATTAATTCCATGAACTGCGCTTTTCAAGACATGTCACTACACTTCGAACCGTTGATCAAATACATTAAGGTAATATCTAACGGTACCAATTTATTGACGACCCAAAACCCTACGAGCAAGCTGTCACGTAGCCCTCAAGTCAACTCAATAAGAGACCCACATCAAATCTTAACTCTGATTTTAGTACTAATCTTTCGCGCCATATATATGTCCGGTATGTTATTTGACTTATTGATCAACGGGAGAAATATAAAATAATTTTCTCGGTTACTTTTTAATTTATTGAAAATATGATTTCATGAAATAAGTTGGATCTTCTTTTTTAATACATATATACACATTTCTATAATTGTGGAAAATCTAAAGCAAGTTAATAGGACCTTTACACATTGACTGGGAATTTCAAAAAAAAAAAAGAAAAAAACAGAGACAGTTTTGTGGGGGAAAATTGTTAAAAAAAAAGAATTAAAAAATAGGAAAAAAGATTCGCAAAGAGAGAGAGGGAAAGAGAGAAGAAGAAGAAAAAGGAAAGAGAGAGGAAGGAGAGAGAACCCACCACCCTTTGGCCCTGGAGAGACCAAAGATGGTCGAAGAGAGAAAACTCTGAGATCATCATCATCGTTATCATCCTGCAAAATCAAGGGCAAGTTCAAGGAGAAAACAGAAAATATAAATATAATATTCGTTTTACATAAAAGTGTGCCTATTTTCTAGTTTTTTTAATCATTTTTTTCGCTTTCTGGGGATTTTTTTTTAGTTTGTGATTCTCAAACCCTACCCAATTCTTGGTTAAGAAGTTTCTTCTTTAAGGTAATTTTCTCCCACTTTTATGGTGTTATTATCTGTTTTATTTTTGTATACGTAATTTGCAAAGTTCTTCATTTACGAGAGAAAAAGATTGATTTTTTGTGTGTGGGTTCCATGTTTTCTTCACATTGCTTCTTCAAGAGGGTTATTCGTATTCTCTCTCTTTTTGTTTTAAATTATTGTTTCATATTGGTTTTAAAGTTTTGTTTTTTCTTTGTTCTTGTTGGCTTTTTCAGGTATTAACGAGAAGAAGAGAATTCACGAGTTGTTGACTCTTAGGAAATTAATTTTTATTTGATGATTAGGGTTTTGTGCAAATTAATTCTGCAAACAATGAGAGACCCTGATTATTCAACAATCATCAACCTCGTCGTTCTCCTACCGAGGATTCTGTAACATTTGGGATTTTTTATTTTCTTTTTAGTAAACAAAATCTGGCGATTTTGTATAGCATTGGTGTAAACCTAAAATGGGCTGTCGATGGAATCCAATTGGATTTCAGTTCTCTTGCTTCATGTTCTTGATCCTTAACCTACAATCTTGTTCCTCATTATCCCTCAATTCTGAAGGTAATTAATAACTTTTTTTTTGGTCTCAACCCTTCCACAAATTTTGTCTTCTTTTGATTGAAAGGATTTTTGAATGTTGTAGGATTTGTACTGTTGAAATTCCGGGAAAGAGTTGACTCTGATCCACATGGAACTCTTGCTAATTGGAATGTTTCTGATCATGATCATTTGTGTTCTTGGTTTGGTGTAACGTGTGTCGACAATAAAGTGAAAATGCTGTAAGCTAATAATATCTTTTGATTCATGTCTTGCAAAAATCTGTCTGATTTTCTGAAGAAATTTTTTGGTTTTGGTTTTGTAGGAATCTTAGTGGATGTTCTTTGGGAGGAACTTTAGCTCCTGAGCTTAGTCAATTGAGTGAATTAAGCTCTCTGTAAGAGTTTTTTTTTTTACTAATCTTTTTGCTCTGTTTCTTGAAAGCACAAGAACTAGAAAAACCAATTCTTGTTTTTGTAGAATACTATCCAAGAACAAGCTCTCTGGGAACATTCCAAAGGAATTTGGGACATTCGCTAAATTGAAGTTCTTGGATTTGAGAGATAACATGTTAAGCGGAGTAGTTCCACAAGAGCTAAACAAAGCGTTGTCACCAGAAAACTTGTGAGTTTCATGGAGATTATGATGCTTTTTTTTTAAGTTAAACCAAATCATTGTGTTGACATTTGACATCTTGGTGGATCCAGGTTGCTCTCTGGTAACAAACTTGCGGGTTTTCTGAAGATAAAGTTCATGAGACTTCAGTCGCTGTATAAAGTCCAGATGAACAAGAATCAAAAGCTGTCTTTTGCTTCAAAAGCTGCCTTCGACTGTGTAAACAGAAAACTTGGATACTGGTAATTCAAAATATAAACCTTTATGAACAAATTTCCACAAAACCTGAACCTTTTTTGTAGAGAAATCTTTGACAGTTCCTTTATTTAAAATATTTTTCTTTATTTGACAGTGTTTTAAGGAGAAGCTTGATAAGACTAAACAAAGCACAAGCTATCATAGTGCGGATTAAATCAACTTCAAGACATTACATGAAAGCATTTCCATCTCCAGTCTCTCAATCATTTTTTGTGTGGTATGTATGTTTCATCCTCAGTGTTACTGATTTGCTATGTTTATGTCTCTCTTCAGGCTGCCAGAGAAATCTCAAGGGAAGAACTATGCTGCGAATTATCATCCAAGTAAGACCAAAAGATGACTGAAAACTTCTGCAAATGAAAAAAGATTCAAAACTAAAGTTCTATATTTGCAGGCTCATTAGAGAATGAAACTAGTATCTTCAAAAGGCGTGAGTTACTCGAAGGTACAAGTAACTTAGAGGCAATGCCTGCTCCTAATGCTCGTAGTCCATCTCCAGAGATTACAACCACAGTGTTTCCTCGAAGCAGCGGGTCTTTTCCTGCGGTAGCTACTGCAAAGAAGAGAATGCCTCCATTGATCTCCCCTCCTCCAATCGCTGAGAACAATAACAAGACAGACTCTGATCCCCCAAGGAAATTTGAAGAGAAACCAAAAGGGTTTAAGGACGTTTGGTTGTATGTTGTGATCGGCGTCGCTGCTTTCGTTGCGGTGCTGATAATAATCGGGGTTATATTCTTCTGCCGGAAGAGAGCTGTGAAGAGTATAGGTCCATGGAAGACTGGTTTAAGTGGACAGTTGCAAAAAGCTTTTGTTACCGGTAAAGAAAATGTTCTTGAAAACAAACTCTGTTTTTTGCTCTGTTTTAGGTTTTAACATAATGTGTGTAAAATGTTTTCAGGTGTACCGAAGCTAAACCGGTCTGAATTGGAAACAGCTTGTGAAGATTTCAGTAATATCATTTGTGCATTTAATGGTTACACTGTCTATAAAGGAACTTTGTCAAGTGGCGTTGAGATTGCGGTTGCTTCAACAGCGATTTTGGAGACTAGAGAATGGACAAGAGCTATGGAAATGACTTACCGCAGAAAGGTGAATCTCTTTATAACTTCTACAACTGTTTCTTCGCCTTTTTTTAGAATCTTGATTGATATTTGGAGAGATCAAATTTTCAGATTGATACAATGTCAAAAATCAACCATAAGAACTTTGTGAATCTAATTGGATACTGCGAAGAAGATGAACCTTTTAATAGGATGATGGTTTTCGAATATGCGCCAAATGGAACTCTTTTCGAACATTTGCACGGTAAGGATCTAAATTCTGTTTCTGTATGAAGATCTTGTTGGCTTAGCATCATCATTAACCCAATCCTCAACTTCTTGTTCAGATAAGGAAATGGAACATCTTGATTGGAGCGCGAGGATGAGGATAATAATGGGAACTGCTTATTGTCTACAACATATGCACGAGCTTAATCCACCAATCGCGCATTCTAAGCTTGGCTCTTCAGGAATCTACTTAACCGATGATTACGCAGCAAAGGTTCTTGCTTTCTTGCTTAACAAGAAAAAAGCTGTTTCAATAGTTCTTGCTTTTCTTGCTTAACAAGAAAGAGCTGTTTCAATAGTTCTTGCGTTTCTTGCTTAACAATAAAGCTGTTTAAAAGGTGTAAATTGATTCTTGATCAACCCACTTAAGGAAAGATATTGTTTTTGCAGGTCGGAGATGTTCCTTTCAACTCACAAACCGGACTTAAATCCAAAAAACCGATGAGTGGTGATTTAGACCAATCTTCATTGCCGTTAATATCTGAACCGGAGACTAATGTCTATAGCTTTGGAGTATTAATGCTTGAGATCATCTCTGGAAAGCTCTCAGATTCAGATGAAGAAGGATCAATTCTAAAATGGGTAAAGCTCAAAAGCCAAAAGTCAAAATCAAGTTTCTGATTTTTACATTAATACTAATGTTTTTTTTTTGACAGGCATCAAAGTATCTTGAGACAGATAAATTGGGAGATATGATTGATCCTACGTTAAAAACGTTTAAAGAAGAGGACCTTGAAGTGATATGTGACGTGGCACGACATTGTCTGAGGATTGATCAAAGTCAACGACCAACAATGAAAGATGTGGTTGAGCAGCTGAGAGAAGTAATCAACATTTCTCCAGAACAAGCAACACCGAGACTCTCTCCTCTTTGGTGGGCAGAGCTTGAGATCTTATCCTCTGAGGCTACTTAAACCAGAAGAACGATTCTCTCTCCTCCTCTCTCTCCCTCTTCCTCTCTCTCTCTTCGAGTTATCACACGTGTCAGAGGTTCACACGCTCTCTCTCTCTCTCTGTTTACGGTATACGTCGTATGTTATAAATGTTAAAGAGTCATGAATTTTTTATTCTTCCTATTAAATTTGTTTCTTGGTTGGTTTTGATAGTGTATTTGGATCCAGATAATGTAACATTGTGTCTGTATAATTGTATACTATCATACATATTCCTATTACGTATGTTTGTACGTATTTTGTGGTGAAAAGTTGTATTTGTAACTATTAACTTCGCCTTTTTAACACATTATGTGATATATATTTTTTGGTTAATTTGCTTAATAATCATATTGACAACAAAAATTAAAAATATAGCTATAGCAAATATTAAATAAAGAAACTAAACTATACTCCAATTTGCTAGACCAAATTAACGCTTAAAACAATTTTATATAAAAAATAGTATAGTTCATTGTATTTTAAACCAAAAACCCAAAATATACAAATACAAACACTAAATCCATAAACTAAACCCTAAATCTAAAAATATAAATCCTAAACACAAAATCTAATTTTTTTTTAAAAAACTCATTAATTTAAAATCTAAACCCTAAACTCAAAATCTAAACTCTAAACCTAAAGGACTAAACCTTAACCCTAAAACAAAAAAAAAACAAAATCTTAAACTCAAAAGTTTAAACCCTAAACCCAAAAAACTAAACAATTTTTTTTTTTGAATGACTTAAATTTTCCATTAAACTCTCAACAACAGTGGGTTCCAGTCTGTGTTCTAAAAGTCGGCCGAGTTGCCGAGTACTTGGTCCTAAAACCGTTAGAAGGAGGTTGCCGTTACGATTTTTCAAAAACCGAGTAAATATATGGTTAACCGTTGGCCATACTTTGACATTCACATTATTATAAAAATCAACAAGTAAGTGTTAAAATCTGGTAGACTAAAGTTTGATTTTTATTCACAATTAGCTCCAATTCGCCCAAAGTGTGCAAAGACACTTTTCATTCAACATAAAACCTTAAAAATGTAGTATATAACTTTTATATTGATGTATTATATATAAGAAATTAATGTTATTTGGTAATAATGTAGTATATGATTTTTATATTGATGTATTATATATAAAAAAATTAATAATGTTGGAAATATATAAAAATGTACTTAAAATTAATCTTCAAGTACTCTCCGATTTTTTTCGATATTCGAAAAAATCGCTAGAAGGAGACGGAGCGCCCGAGTACGCCTAACGAGTTTTAGAACACAACTTCCAGTTGGGGGAATGAGAAACTAAGCGACTTTTGGCTAGCTTAACGATGGAATCGGCCAAAGCATTACCAGATCTATGAATGTAGCTAAAAAAGAGTGAATATCAAAGAGGAGACCATAGATTTTCTTAATTTGCTCTTGCGAGTTCAAAGTTCGGATGAGATCCTGAACATCTGATTTGAGGTGGAGAGTGGTGAAGCCTTCCTCCAAGGCTTGATTGAGCACCGATCGAATTGTTAGAGCTTCCGTCATCAGAGGAGAGGAGACAAAACATTCAGCTGAGAGGCCTCGGGTCACTTCAACGCCTTCGCTATCAACGAAGATCCATCTTGATCCTCCAATTCCGGTTTCCTTGCACCAGGCTCCTTCAGTTTAGTAGGTAATGGCATTTTCCTGATTGGTTGTTCTCCTAGCCAGTTTGGGTCTCCGATCCTCCAGTTGTTTCACTTGTTGTGCCGATTGCCATTCATTTGCCTTTCTCAAAGCTTTCGTCATTGTCTCTGCAGGGGAGAAAAGGCGATCTTCGAATATAAGGTAGTTCCTTGCTTTCCAGATGGACCATCAGATCTAGGGGAATAGTGATCCCGCTCCTAAACCAGTTGGTGGCAAGCAAATCCAGTCTTTGGAGGTGGTTAGAGTGGCTGAGAAGGTTTGAAATTGGCTTGGGTTAATGGTGGTAGAGAAAGGAGCTATTTTCCATATGTCAGAGGGATAGGCGCAATGGAAAAACAGATGTTCCGTTGTTTCCAAGTCGCCACAGTGAACACAACATGGATTTTCCATGATTCCTCTGTTGAGAAGATTTTCGGCTAAAGGTATGGCCTATTATATTATTTTTCATAAGAATACCTTCATTTTTGGGGAACATTTAGCTTGCCAGATATCTGTAATTCAGTTGATGGATATGTGGTTTGGGCAGCTAGTTGGAGCTTTTTTCATGGCCATGGCTGTGTAGTATCCCGATCTTGCTGAGTAGACTCCCGATTTGGTGGGGAGCCAGATATAGGTGTCCAGAGCACCTTTTTTGCTATGTCGGATTGCAAGGGTTTTCTCTAGATAATGGAGTAAAATTTATTTGATATGGTATATATCCCAGTCTCGGTTGTGTTTGCTGAGTATAGTTGAAACTTTGAGCTCTATGTCCTGTAGGTTTGGTGACCATGTGGGTTGTGTTGGTTGCTCAAGCGAGAGCCAAAGGTCATTATAGAGGGATGTAGCGTTTTCATCTCCGATGGCTCTACCTAACTGGTTCTTGATGAGGTTTCTTCCGATTAGAATTCCTCGCCAGCCATGCGAGGTGGAAGATGTGATAGGGACAGTGAGGAAGTTGAGCTTATGAAAATACTTCCCTATTAGAATATGACTAAACAATAAATTCTAAAGCCAAAATATAAACCCTAAATCCAAAATTTAAACCATAAACCCAAAAAACTAAACCCTAAATCCAAAAATATAAATCCTAAAATCTAAACTCTAAATGCAAAAATTTAAAACCTAATTTAAGAAAATATTTCGTTCTATAACACATATACATAAAATAGTACAATACTGATTTTCACCAAAAATAACAAAGACTAAAATATGTATTATTGTAAAAATTACAACTTGATTTCTAGCCAAACAAAAATTAGATTGTTAAATTTTTTTATCTCAATATGATTATTCATTTTAATTTCCCTATATATTTATCATTTGAATGTAAAGTTTTTTTTCTTCTTGTCATTGGAACAAATGAAAATTTTGAAATAGTTTGTTCAGGCAATGGAAAACTCAAAATTATATAGACCCCTAGATTGTACTATATCCATTTTGCGCCGCAGTCTAACTAAATTGTTTCTACATCCGTCACCTTGTTCGGTTTTAAAGGCAAAGTGTATCTTTAAACAAGTTACAAACTTCTCTCATTAGTCATCTTTTTCATAAAAAAAATCTGATATTTACTTCTTTCTTCTCAAAGCGCCAACTTTTAATCTTTTGAAGGTACACGGAGTCGAACTTCGGTGGCATACTACCGAGTCACCGTGGCATGGCAATATATCTGTGATAGTGTCGGCGATATTTACTTTTATTATAAATACTTTCACTAAAATCAAATATCCAATAGTCTATTTATGTAGTCGTTTTTAACTTATTAGTCATACATGTTCATAACCTGAGCTTGCAAAGCGAATACAGATAGAAAACGACAAGTGTAACGTACTCTTTTTGTACAAACACATTACACGAAAAGGAGTCACGCCTGGCAGGTGTCAAACTTTCCCATACGTGTCTGGAACTCTGGATTCACTACTATAAATAGAACCAATTATATCCTTCAGAATGATATTAATCTTTGGTTTTTTCATTATTTTTCTTCGAGAAAAAAGATTTCGATTTGTTGTGGTTGTCAAAAAAAACCGCTATTAAATTTTATTTCGAAAATGAAACCCTTCTTTCATGTTCAATTTTTCTTAGGCCGCTAGCTTTATATTGATGCTTCATGCTTGTGAACAGTTTTCTTTAGTATATGGTATTATTTACAAACTCTTTTCTTTTTGGCCACTACTACTAACTTAGGCAGCATGGTATCGAGTAACTGACAAAAATAAATCAGATATGCTCCTTAATATTTTATGATAATAATAATATGGGAGAATATTTGCCATATTTTAATTTAAATGAAAAAGATACGTATATGGTTAACTTCTTTCCTCTTTAAAGAGGTAAAGTTTCCATATGGAACATTTGACACCATTCTAAATTTCTGATCCATGAAATTTTACAACATCTTGTCTCTTGTGAGTTTCATAATTAGAACTTGGAAGAACTGTCTATCTTTTTATTTATATTCATGTAAAATCTTGTTTTTGTTATCTTTCGGGTCAATGTGAATTTTTATTATTTCTTCTCGCATAAACAAAGCTTCCTTAACTTAGATAAAGGGATTTCACTTTTCTTTTTCCCGATAATGAAGAAGAATATACAACAAAATTTACTCAAAAATAATAGCAAAGTTAACTATTTGCGAACGACAAGTCGCACTCTCTGTTAGTCCTACACGTAATGCATGCATGCATTCTTTCGTTTTTTCTTCCCGCAAAGCACGTATTATCTTCCAACTTCCAATCTATTACTCGTTAATAAAAAGGTGTCCATTTAACTATTTTTGTCTAAGTTCAGTTTTCACTGTTTGTCCATGTTTTTCATTTATAAATATAAAACGATGACTATTCGGTTTGGTTTAATATAACTTGGATTAAACTAATATAAATTGTTGAATAGAGAGCTTTAAGCTAAAAAAATTTGCACAATAGCTTTTAGCTAAATTTATCTCTTATTAGAAAAAAAATTACTAGAAAAAAATTTAATTGATTGTTCTTTAAATCATTTTATTTGGATACATATAAAAATCCGTTTTTATGTTCTTTGGTTCGTTTGATAGATCAATATTTCGGTTAAGCACCGTTTAACCGGATTGGATATTTTACCTCATTAATATTATATTGTATATATTTTTGTAGCGATAATCATTAATTAATGAAAAAGATGGTTCTGGTTCATTAACTTTAGCTATATATAAACCCGATGAAATGGATACAGAAACACACAAAACAAAAACGCACCCCAAAAAAAAAAATTGAACCAATAATATTAATAAATATATTGGAAAGTAAAATAAAATGGAAAACAAAGGATCATCGGGGAAGAACATCGAACAAGTTCAAGAAAGTTGTTATCACGAGTGGATGAATTTACAATCTGAACGGATCCCCGAGCTCAAACAAGCCTTAGCTCACCGACGAACTCACGAAAACGCCGACGCTGACGCCGATGATGACAAACTCCGTGAATTAACACAAAAGATCATCGGAGATTTCAAAAACTACGCCGGAAAAAGAGCTGATCTATCTCACCGATGTAGCTCAAACTACTACGCACCGTCGTGGAACACTCCTTTAGAGAACGCTCTGATTTGGATGGGTGGTTGCAGACCATCTTCTTTCTTTAGGCTTGTTTATGCTTTGTGTGGGTCCCAAACTGAGATTCGTGTGACTCAGTTTCTTCGTAACGTCGACGGTTACGATTCTTCAGGTAAGTGTTTGGACGTTTTCGGTTTTCAGAGCCTATGGATGAGTTTTTTAAATTATTTAGTTCGATCGATTTTGCAAAAAAATTGATTGGTTTGGATCCGTTTCCTATGTATTTGGTTTTAAATTTAAAAAATCAAATAACTAATGTTTTTTCATATCCTTTTACAAAATAATAATAATTATAACAATAACTAGTTTTTTCAGTTGGTCCTTTTAGAAAAGAAAAAAACGATTGGTTGCTTTGAACCGATTTCTCAGTTTTTTCGATTATTCGTTTTTTAAGAATTGGTGACCGAGTTGGAAGTATTTAATGAAGATCTTTAACAAAAAAAGAGTTGGAAGTATTTTTGTTTTCTTAGCATTAGATTTTAGAAGTTTTTTTTTTTTGTAAAAGGATATTAGATTTTAGAACTTATACTATAACATATGAATAAATAATATAATAATATATTTTAGAGTTTCATTCAGTTTGATTTGTTTTGATTCAATTTTGTTCGATATAAAAATAATAGAATCTACGGGTTTATATCAAATCTCCTTTCGGTTTCATTTTAAGAATTTGATTTGGATTTATAGTGTATATATATATATATATATATATATACATACACAATATGTTCAGCCCCTATATAATCAACATATTTGGTTTGTTTTAATTTATTTATTTACATCATAATGATCTTTTTGTCAACTACATCAAAATGATTAAACCGATAGATTTTTTTTTGTTAAAGTAAACCGATAGATTTACACACATCTTTGTTTAGCTTTGGTTTGGTTTTGCAATTTCTCTTTAATAATTGTTTTTTTCCGGTTTAATAATTTAGCTTGGTCTAACAGGTACCGGCGGGGCATCACTTAGCGATCTAACGGCGGAGCAACTGGCGAAGATCAACGTGTTGCATGTGAAAATCATAGATGAAGAAGAAAAGATGACCAAGAAAGTCTCAAGCCTGCAAGAGGATGCTGCGGATATTCCCATCGCAACGGTGGCTTATGCAGAGGAGCACGTTGGAGAGCCCAACAGGGCGGTGGATCAGGCTCTCGACAAGCAAGAAGAGGCTATGGCCAATTTGTTGGCCGAGGCCGATAAGCTGAGGGTAGACACTTTAGCGAAGATTGTCGAGATTCTAACGCCGATACAAGGGGCGGATTTCTTGCTCGCTGGAAAAAAGCTTCATCTGTCGATGCATGAGTGGGGAACAGTAAGAGATCGTCGCCGTCGTGAGTGTATAATTGAGGATGGAGTTAATCCTGCCGGAGAGGAGGAGAAGTAATCACTATAAAATAATATTTTAGGTACGTAACCTGTCATATATGAAATTTCATAATAACAAGATTTATAATCTTGGTATTATAAAGTTCAGTGACATAGGTTAGGGATTAATAACCCTATATATATATATATATATATATATATATATATATATATATATATATATATATGTTAAATTTTATCTTCCGAAGACTTGTCGTAGCAGAGTACAATGTGTTATTTCAGTAATATTATGTTTTTCCGTTTCGTAAATTAGATATTTACAGTTAAAATATTGTTACATATAAGATATAAAATAGGTGGATGTTTTTTTTTCAAAATGGAGAATTATATTGGATGATATTTCTAAATATAATTAATAATATGTGTTGTTTTGTCCCAAAAAATCCTATGTGTTGTCAATTTTTTTTTTAATAATCCTATGTTTATAATATTTTTTTTTTGTTTTTCGAATTAAAATTTAGTTTATAAGATACATTTTGATGTTTATTAATTTGTTTAATTTAAAGATATTTTGACTATTTTCTTTCCAGAGTTCAGCAACGTGACATGTATTTAATCACAGATATGCAATAATACAGACGATGCATGTACTGAGATGTACAAGTGTGACTATTGTTGCATGCACAGCGACGACAAATATAAAATAGTCATTGGTGTGTTTACGTGGTAATATGTTCTCGTCACGACAAGTCAACAGGAGATTTCGATACGAGATTCCATTGGAGATTATATTCTTTTTAGTTTTATTTTGTGAGTGTAGGGAAGCCAAAAAGAAAACTGCTGTATCTAATGTCGAATATATAGACCTTTCCCCCGCCATGTGTTCGCTGTTTCATCATCTTCATCTCACTTTTTAACACAAGGTGCAGAAATAACCTTTCATGATTTTTTTTTTTTTTTTTTTTGTTGAGAAAAACCCATTCATGATTACTTCACGTAAATCTTGAAAACATTGAATTTTAAATGAAATATGTAGCCTGTTAAAAGAAAACAAATATTAGCCTTCCCGAAATGAGAATTGATGTTTTACTTGAATGCTTTCCTAATTTAAGTAAACGCGAGAATTTACGTGATGGTTAATTAGAAAAACAAGAGCTATAACCGATAAAATTCAATATGGTATCAAGTTTCAACCAAATCATAGATCCTAATATCCTATGTAAGATTAGAATTACTATAAACTCTCAACAAATTTATGGTGGAGATACAGAAAACATAGTTGAACTTGAACGATTCATTCTATAAATTCGGAAAACAAAATTTCAGTTATTTTAATGCGACTTTAGCTAAAGTTGATTATTGTGGATAATTAGTCTGAATTTTGGTCCGGAACCATCCAAGTATAACTATGTAATCCAACATGATTCAATATTAATTTTAAACATACAATAGAAACTCTATAATTAATACTCGATAAATTAATAAACACGATAAATTAATAAATTTCTCTGGTCCCGAGTTGGGCCGGTGTAAAATATGACACAATTCGATAAGATAATAAGATAATAACTTTTTTTGAACTTATGTAAAATATGGTCCCAATAATATCATAAATTAATAATTATTTTTATTTATTATATATACACCTAAAATATCTAACTACTAAAATATGAATCTCTCACATACACCAAACATATATGGAAATTAAAAGCAAAAAAAAAGAATTTTAATAATATGGCAAGTATGAGAAAATGTGAACAATAAAGTAAATATAGAAACATTTGAAAAATTAAGAAAATATAATGTATAAAGGAAACTTCTGATTTAATATTGATTTTTTTGAAAATATTTTTAGTCAAAATCTATATATTAATAACTCTATAAATTAATAAAATATCAAAGTCCCGACATTATTAATTTATAGAGTTTCTACTAAATCAAATGTGAGTACTATCTAATATATTATTTGCGAAGTGATTATTTCGTTTCCAGCCACCACGTTAACTCTCAGCTGGTTGATTACTCGGTTACCCTTAATGAAAATTCTATTTTTAAATCTTCATAATTTCCTTTTTTATTTTCACGATTTATATTTTATTTAAAATATTTTATGATGATAATAATCCTAACTACCATATTACGCGCCACAATTATGTAAAAATTAGAATATTTGGAAAGAAAAAAAAAGGAAAACCTAGATTTCTTAACCGACTATGTTTTATATAAATAGATAGCAATATTGAAAATCTAAACAATCCACAATTCTTCAACCTAGAGGTGAGATACTTTCTTCGAATCCATATATCATCTTCTCTCATGTAGGTTATTCGTTTTTAGTTTGATCTTACGTATGTACCTTTAAGTTAAAGTCGTATAATCAGTCGATATGTTCTCTGTTCGACAATAGATTCACAGGAATATCCGATCCATTCATGATTTCTTC
This sequence comes from Microthlaspi erraticum, assembly GCA_902728155.2. Taxonomy (NCBI): domain Eukaryota; kingdom Viridiplantae; phylum Streptophyta; class Magnoliopsida; order Brassicales; family Brassicaceae; genus Microthlaspi; species Microthlaspi erraticum. The sequence continues at coordinate 1,639 of CACVBM020001237.1, read as the reverse complement.
AGTCTGAAAAAAAAAAAAACAGAACCAATGATGCCGAGATCCCTAGCTTCATGACGCTTTACTTCGAAAATCCTGATCATCAAGGTCACCAAGTTGGCCCTGATGATCCTCAGATCACAGAAGCTGTAGTGAACATCGATAGGTTAATAGGAAGAATCATCGATGGGTAAGAGAAAAGAGAGGTTTTTTATGATGTGACAATGATTATGGTTGGTGATCATGGAATGGTTGGAACTTGTGATTAGAAAGTCGTTGTTCTTGATGATTTAGCTTCTTGGATCGAAATCCCTAGCAGCTGGGTTCAGTATTACACTCCGTTGCTAGCGATTAAACCGCCTTCGAATGGAAACGCAGCGGATATGTGGCGAAGATGAACGAAGCCCTAAGCTCTGGTGAAGGAAGTTGAGAATGGCAAGTACTTGAAAATTTATCTCAAAGAGGATTTACATAGCAGGCTGCATTATGTGGAGAATGATCGGATCCCTCCTATTATAGGATTGGTCGATGAGGGTTTTAAAGTGGAGCAGAAGAAGAGTGAAGCCAAAGAATGTGGTGGAGCTCATGGGTACGACAATGCCTTCTTCTCGATGAGAACTATATTTATAGGGCATGGTCCGATGTTCTTGGAGGGAAAGAAAGTGGCTTCTTTTGAGAATGTTGAGATATACAATGTGATCAGTTCGATTCGAGTGTATAAAAATTATCACATGTTTTTTTTTGTTTGTTACAGAAATGTTTTTTACCAAAAAAGAAGAGAAATATACCGGAGGAAGCCGCGAGAGTGCGATCTTCAAAGCCACCGTCTTCGTCGCCCATCTACTCCGAGACACCACCGTTGTTCGTAAAGTCGTCCAGTGGAAGCTAACCTCTTTTACGCTCATCGCCATGTCTCCCCTTATTTTTTCATGAGAGAGTGAATAATGTTCCACCATTGTTGTTGTTGCTTAGAATCCAAGTTACCTCCCTCCACCTTTGAGCTGTTGTTGCGTTGAGTAGAACCTATCGTTGTCACTGGTAAGCGAGACTGGTTTATGATTGCCGTTTACAAAACTGGTTTGTGAGCTTGTGGACATTGTTGCTTGAGGCCTAAGCTTCTGTTGGTAATTGTTGCTTCATAATATATGTGATTTTACCTCCAAAATATGTTCTTGCTTTTAGTATCCACCATGTTGTCCTTCTTAACTAGCTTTCGGATGTGAGCTCGTGGTTCTCCCATAGTGCTCAGTCTGTTGCTCATTGAACTGATTAAGGAGAGATATATCATTTAGATGTATATTGCCCGTGTCGCAAGACTGAATTCATTTAATGCTCGATGAGATAAGAAGTTTTAAAGCAGTTGGATGCAAAGACGAGGGATTGTGCTGCTTTTACGCTGATCAAATAGAGTAATGAACAATATGATTAACATCTAAGATTGTTTATCCTACTTTTAGTTTGATTACATCTTTCGTAAGAGTGGAGAAAACGAAGAAACCCAGAGGATAAGGAAGAAGAAAATAGAAGAAGGAGAAGATGAAACAAAAAAAAATGAAAATTAAGATGTTAGATAAATAAAATAAAGAAAAAAATGTGGTTAGGCTGATCAAATAAACCCTAACCCAGTTTGTAATTTGTGGTTAGGCTGATCAATTCTTTATTA